>JAOXYD010066447.1:0-12783 GCA_028565735.1 Pinacopodium congolense | reverse complement strand
TCATGCCAAGAAAAGTTTGGGTGGTTTCTCCATCCAGGGTTATAGGTATTTGAGTAAGGATCATTCCTTTGCCTATTGTAGCTCACATATTGGGCTTGATCAGGCTCTCTAGCAAAGGGACTATGTACTTGAAAATCTATTGATGCATGGGATGGGCTACCACAATGTTCACATTCTACTTGATTTATATGTCCACTACTTCCAACTCCACTAACCAAACTATCCAATTTCTTATTTAGCAAATCCATCTGGGTTGCTAAAGTAACTTTGTCATTAATAGCTTGCACCTCATGTGGCTTTCTTGGATGGCATTCAGAATTATATTAGAAACTATTTGTTTCCATCTCTTATAATAAATGATATGCTTCCTCAGGAGTTTTATGCATGAAACTGCCTCCAGCAGCAACATTTATAATGCATCGAGTAGAGGGTGTAAGGCCTATGTAAAATATGCCCACTTTTTGTCATGTATTGAAATCATGGCCAGGAAATTTGGCCAACGTTTCCTTATATCTCTCCTATGCCTCATATAAGCTCTCATTTTCATATTGAACAAAAGAGCTAATTTATGTCTTTAATTTTTCAATCTTTGTAAGCGAGAAAAACTTAGTTAGGAACTTCTTCATTAGCTCATCCCATATTGTAATGGAACTAGGTGGGTGTGTATTAAGCCATGCCCTAGCCTTGTATTTAAGGAAAAACGGTAACAATTTTATTCTAATCGCATCATTAGGAACTCTATTACTCTTAAAAAGATCACAAATATCTAAAAGATTATATAAGTATTCAATTGGATCTTCAAGGGCTATTCCACAAAACTGGGATGCTCTAACCATTGAGATAATATTATGAGGGATTTCAAAGTTATTAACATTAATCCTAGGCCGCATAATGCTATCCATAGGTTTCCTATCGTTACCTAAAGCTAAATCTCTCATATTTACAGGTCTACCACCCTCAAAATGTATATTTTCTATTTGGGTAGGTGGATCCATTTCTAATTCAAGTGATTGGTCAAATGATTGTTCACTAGAGGTCTCTACTCCTACATGTTTAGAGGTGCTCGCTCGAGTTTCTTTCTTTTACTTCCTAAGTGATCGCTTAAAGCACACAAAGTAGGCTAAGCAAAGCAATAAAAACAAATATAAACACTTTAGACAATATTAACAGCTCTAGACTAATAATCGCAAATTCTTCCTAGTATTCCAATTATGAATAGCATTGTTCCTCGACAACAGTGTCAAAAACTTGTTGGTTGTTTTCTATAAAAGCCAATTCATTCAAATTGATTTTAAAATTATATTCTTTTAAGCACACTTTTCTCAATTCAATTTCAAACCAACACTGATGGCAAGTGTACCAGTCAAAAGTAATAAGGAGAAGTAATTAAAATCCAAGTACCATTCCCACGGGGATACTTTTCTAAATTATGAGTACTAGGTCAAATTCAGTCATAATTATCTAGAGAATTCTAATCGAATGCAAGTATAAACTAAAATTACCAAATAAACTTAAAAGTTCCAAGTTATGCAGAATAACTTAGTTAGATAATAAGAGTTATCTAATGGATAAAATTGGTTAAGAAATGCTCTTTTATAACGTAAATGGATTAAAAGTGGATTAAGGGACTTGTTCTAGGATACTTCACTTAATCTAAGCAATGTTATGGTTAAGATAAAGCTTAATCTCTAAATACTTAAGCTAGAGTTTGGTTATGTCACGATTTTAAGCATAAGGTTTTAAAACCAAGAATTTTTAATCTAAAAAATTCTAAATTTCATATTATGACCCTCAAGATAGATCAAAGTTTAGTTATTCAATGATTTAAAAAAGGTTGCTTGAGGATTTGTCCAATAAATTAGGTAGATTTCTCGAATCCTAGCTTATTTCCTAACTTTATCTTACATGTTTAGTGTAAAACAAGCTTTAATCCCTTCCAAAAGCAAAGAATAGCCTTTAATCACACATGGAAATATATTTAGCACATGCTGAGGTCATTTCAGAAACATTTCCTAACCACAAATAGATTCAGTGGCTCATTTTAAACAAGAAACAAATCAATCTCATGATATTAAACATATTCTTACACAAATGATAAAGAAAGGTGAATCACATGTATTGAGTTTCAATAACCCCAAAATACAACTCAGATGTGCATAACAAGGTGAAAATCGTGAAAAACACGAGAAAATAACCCTAACACTTCTTTCAATTTGATTTCTCTCTCAATTTTGTCTTTTTCTCTGTCTAACTCTACTGATTTTTCTCTATCCAACTTTATTGATTTTGGGTTCTCTGAGTCCTTATATATGTCAGCTGCAAGTGGGGAGCAATTAGGGCAAGTTGCAGTAAGTGGAGAATAAAATCCAGCTTGAAAGGTATCAACTGCTACTTAAACGACACTTAAAAGGAGTAAAATGATGCCTAATGAACACCATTATTTTAGTCTCTGATACGGGAGTAGAACGGCGCTCAACAGAGTTAAATGACACCCTTTTAGACATGCCATTTTAGTCTAAATTCTCGAATTTTAGCAACCTTTTTTTTAGAATTTTTGGGATAATTTAGCTCCAACTATAATGTTAATCCTTCAAACACATAATTTACCATATAAACACCAAATGTAAACAATAAGACAACAATTTGACTCGAAACGGAGGAAAATATGTGATAATATTCAAGTCTATCCATAGGATGTTTAGGAAAACCTTAAGAATATATGGAAAGTAAGGTGTTAAGACTAACTCCTAAGGACCCAAGTTTGTGTGGGTACCTAAAACACAATGATTTTTTTGTTTCATATGTCAACATCTATTGGTAATAAATTGGTGTCAAGATAAGAAGCAAAAATAAGAGGTATCTCCAACATTTTTATCAAATTTGAAAGAATCTTTCTAAATCACTTTAGGTGAGCAGGGCCTTCAAGCATCCAAAATACGATGGGGTTGTAAATGATATAGCATTCCTGATAGAAAATGACGACTCCTTCACAAAGAACCCTCACATGAGCTTACTAAACACATTGTGAAAGGAGGTACTTCTATGTTCTTAATTGATTTTATATATATCCTAACATGATTTTTTGAAAATGTTGACCTAGGCTCATATTTTTTAGAGAGAAAAAGGATATAATGTGTTTAGGGAGAGTATTGAGACCCTTTATATGATTTTCAAATGGAGCCATTGCAATTTTTTTTAATTTTTGCGTATAACTTGCTGATTCATTGAATTAATTATATAATATGAATTTTGAAATTGGTATCATATTTTTATAAGAGGTATCATTTTCATCTTTGAAATTATGCTTATTTTTTAAAGATTTTAAGATGTGTACTTTTCCCTCAAGTATTTATATGTCTTATTATGCATAAATTTAAGGGAGTATACCTTTTTGGCATATTTCAAGTTTTTAAGAAAGTTTATGTTATATTAGTTGCTTTATATAGGGGAAGAATATGCATAATCATATTTATGCTTGTGATTGTATATGGTATATTATGTGAAATATGTGCTTTGAATGCATAATATGCATGACATAACAAAATGTCTTCTATGGTATAATATTTCTTTTATGTGTTCACTATGCTTAATATGTGAAGTATGTGGTTTTCATCTTGGAATGTATTTGGATGCATAACATGCATGATGCCATAATATATGTTTTTGGTACATAATTTATGCATAATATGCATAATGTGTTTTTTAATGCAAAAGTTTCTTAATATGTGGCTTTGGCATAAAGATTCAAAGTTTTGTGTTTTTAATAAATAAATATGCTTAATATGAGTTGTTGATATATTTTGTGTGTTTTATCCTTTTTTTCTGTGCTTTATTGTCCCATAATACATAAATGCTTACATTTAGGGGGAGTAAAATTTGTCTTAATGTATAGATTAATGGGGAGTGTCTTTTTTAAACTAATATTAGAACTCATGGATTCATTCTTTTTTACAAGTGGTATTAAAGTTTATGATTTTTTCTTTAAATTTGGTATGTTTTGTTTTCAAATTTTTTATAACAACTAATATGATTTTTCAAAATTTTTTATAACAATGTATTCTTTTTAATGATAAAAAAGGGGAGAGAATCGTTTAATATTAAGGAGTCATATGAGCTTTTAAGTAAAAGGGGGAGAGTGATAGCATTTCAAAATGCATGGAACATTTCTATGAAATGTTTGACATATGTGCTTTTATATCTTATGTACTCTTAATATCATATGTTTTTACCATCATCAAAAAGGGGGAGATTATTGAACCAAAGAAGTTTCCAATCATACATTTTGATGATGAAAAATCATTATTATTACTAATGTGTTAGTTTTAATGTGATTAAAAGATAGGATACTGTAAAAAGTTCAATGACATATATTAGTGCCTAAGGTAGAAAAGCATTCATGAAGACAATGAAGATTAAAACAAGCATTGGAGATTTGAAGTAAAGATCAAGAAAGAAGATCAAATTTGAATAGGTTTAGGAATGGGTCTTGGTATGCAACCTAAACTTGATCTTAATCAATGTTTGGAAATGGCTCACTTTTGCATGTCATATTTCCATGAACATTTTCATATAGGTTTTAAATAAATGTTTTAGTGGTTAGTTGGATTTTTATGACATTGGCATGTTAGGGATTTATTTAGAATGTCATATAGGCATAATATTGCATAATCAAGAGGTAATATAAAGAATTGTGTTAAAGTATGCCTTTTGATGAGCACAAGTGTTTTGAAATATATTTTTTATGTGTTTGTAATGTGAATTTTGGTTTTTAATGTTCCTATGAAAGTTTTAGAAACTTTGAAAAGATATTGAAAATGTTCATAATGAATAAATAAAGCTAATTTTATGATTAAAGTGAATTGAAATATTATGGTAATTGAAATAGCCTTATAATTAGTTTTAAAACTTGGTTAAAGTGGTATTTAATGTTAGGAGATTGTTTAAAAGGTTTTGAAAATGGATTATATATTTTTTTTCATTTTTGGTTGATTAATGGTGGGCTACAAAGGCTGTCACATCTGATCAACGGTGCCATTGTAGTCTGGTGACTATAATGGTAGTTGGCCATGGTGAACAATGACACCGTTGATAAACCTAAAAAATACTGTTAATATCCAACAAGTAGTTTTATAGAATGTACAACTTTTGGTTTTTTCAATCCTCTAATGGTTTTTTTTTTTCAAATGGAAATTTGAGTTTCCTAACATTATAAATAAGTTTTTTAAAGATTACATAACATTCTTTATGTCACATTATTGAAGTGATGAGATCAAAAAGTGTCATTAAAAAAAGATGTCAAGTTTTCTTAAGTGTCATCTTTCATTTTGATTCTTTAAGCTTTAAGTCATTTTTGCTTGAAATTCAGCATTCTCAGTTTTTTAACCTTTTAAAAAAATTTTGAACATACATCACATTTTTTAAAGCATTAGAAACATTTTTCTATTGAGTTTCAAGTGAAACACCTCTATAAGTGTATTTTGGTTACTTCAGAGGGGGATTTTGATTTTTTTAATTGACTATTATGGTATATACTCCTTTTTACCTTTAAAAATATTTTTATAAGGTCAATCTTCTCCTTACATAAAGAATATTGGAATTGTTTTGATTTTTAAATGTGAATTAAGATTGGCTCATGCATTATATGAGCATTAGAGAAAGAATTCATCATTATGTTTGATATTGTTACATATGTTGCATTATTTTAAGCCCTTTAAGTATTGACTTTGATCAAGCTTGGTTTGGGAAATGATGTGAGAATTGAGAGCTTGATTTTTGGGCTTATTGATGGGACATTTGATATTGAAATTGGTTTTTAAGAAAAGGGTTACTCTTCACCCATTAAAAGTAAGATTTATTATGATCCTCTTGACCTTTAAAAAATAAGACATTTGTGGGTCACTCCTCACCCTAAAGTAAGATTTTAAAGGTTGCATTTCACCTCCTTTATAGAAAATAAGAAGTTGTAAGGATTACTCTTCATCCTAAAGAAGATTTAGATTAATGAAATTCCAACAAGTGTGTTCGAAATTATTAAACCAAAGTGGTTCTATTCATGTGTTTTAATGATGACAAATCAATATTCTTACTAATGTTTAAGTTTTTTATGTTTATAAGATAGGTTGATGTGTAAATTGTAAGAGCATATGTGTGAAGCCTAAGGTAGAAGAGCCATATTGAAGATAATGAAGAGCTCGAGCATTAGACGATCAAGAACTAGGATATCAAGGAAAAAATGATAAAGTCTAAGTGATGATCAAGCTTGAGAAGCTTGAAGATCAAGACAACGAAGATCAAGTAATTTAGAACGAGTTTAGGAAAAGGGCTTAAAGTGTAAGTGTCTTAACCTTGATCTTAATCAATGCTTGAAAAGCGCTCTCACATTTACATGAACATTTGCATATAGGCATATAAGAGTTTAAATATGTTTTTAGTGATTAACTTGATTTGATTATGGCCTTGGTATATTAGGCATTGAATTAGGTGACATATAAGCTAATTATTGATGTGTTTATGCAACATGAATTGTTTTAATGTGTTTGATATGTTTAAGTTGATTAAATTGTTCCTTAAAATTCTTTATGTATGTCTGAATTTGTTAGAACATCTTTTTGAAATGAATTTTAGTTTATCTATGATTTAAGGATTGATTAAAAAGGTTTTAAAGTTGGTTAAAATGAAAAGTTTTCATAATCAAGGAAATTATTATGTTTTGAATTGATTGAAATGTTTTGATGATTTAAACAGTCTTTAATTATGCTTTAAAACTTACTTGAAGTGTTGTTTAATGTTAAGAATTTTTTTGGAACAATTTAGAGTTGGTTTGAAGTATTTTGCTCGTGTTTTCTGGACATAAATGGTGGGTTATGCTCGTCAACGACACCCTGTTGAAGGGCCATTTATCCCACCTGTCTAGGATCATCAATGACAGTGTGTTCTATGAACAACGATGTCATTGATAATCTCAGAGGGTGCCATTAATAGCTCAGACTCTAACGGCTAGTTTTGAGTTTCCGGACTAAACAATCATTTCACCTCCTAAACGGCTAGTTTTTATTTCTAACTATTCCAAACCTATTCCAACACTATATATAACATTCCCAAAATATTTTAACAAGTTGAAATCCCCTGAAAACAACATTATGAAGATCAAATCCTCATACTCTCAAAGCTTTCTTTATTTTTTATACAACATTTATTCAATTCATATTTTGAAGATTTAAATCAGTTTATTGTGTTGTAAATTTTGTATTTGTAGTCTGTTTAGGTATATAAGAAACTCAAAAAGCTATCAATTGATCTTTTGATTCATTATTTCGTTTGATTGAGCTTTTAAAAATCAACTTACGAAAACTGTCAATATTTTTGTTAAACTTTTCTTAACTATTCTGTTCTTAAATTATAAGCTAGCAAAACCATTTTTATTGATTCAAAATTATCATAAAAGTTTTGCTTAAGGTCTCAAGAGTGCATAGGAATTTTTACTTCAATTTTTAAGAACTCAAATCGTGTGTTTGAGTTTAAAGAACAAAGACTACTAAAAACTGTCAAAACTGTCCAGTTTTCTACACAACACCTTTTGAATATTTCAATTTTCGATTTTAATCAGTTTCTGAGAGTGTAAATTTAGTGTTTTATGTTTACTTAAGGTCTTAGGATTTTTATAGTATTTTGTTTTTCAATGTTTGAGTCATTATATTCTTTGTTTGAGCTTGATTTTTGCAAGTAACTCAAAATGTCCAAGTTTGACAGTCTGGACTTTAAGCTTGATTTTGATTAGTCAATTGATGTGCTAAAATTATGTTTTCTACTATGATTTATTCTTAACGCATAGATTGATGTGGCAGTAAGTTTGTTGCATTTAATTTGCATCGTTTTAGTGATTAAATTCGGATGTTTATTGGCTAGAACTTTAAGACTGCATATATATGTTTGACAACTTATATTCATATAAGTTAAATCTGATTATTTGATGCTATAATCATGTTTTTATTAACTGAATTAAATTGTTTATGACCTATTGAAGTGTTAAGAGGCTTGTTATAATTTTGTTTTCCTCTATAATTTTCATAATTAAGTTTATTGCATAAGCATTAGAGAAACCATATAATGTATGATTAGTGAGTTAAATTGGGGAAATTAATTTGTGTTAATTGTTAATTGTGGTATAGGCTACTCTTTTCCTTTAAAATAGATTTGATAGGTTGCTCTTCACCTAGGATGAAGAATATTTGGATCGTGTTAATCCTTATTTGTGAATTGAATTGGTTTAGGCCTTAATTGTGCTTTGAACATTCAATATTGGATTTCTTGCATTTGATCCCTTATCTTTTGTAGATTTTGATTAAGGATGTCATAAGCTATATAAGCTTGGTTCAAAGCTAAAGGGAGCTTGGGTTAGGGTTTGTCCTTGTAGGACAAAGGTTATAAATTATGGTTGTGTTTTAAAGCCTCCTCTTTGCCATAAAAAGATTGTTGAAGGGTTACTCTTCACCCTCTTTGTGAAAAGCAAGATTGAAGGTTTACTCTTCTCCCATTTAAGTAATATTGTGGTAGGTTCCTATTGACCTTAGAATCAAGATTGTTAGATAGGTTCCTCTTGGCATTGAATCAAGATTGTTGTAAAGGTTCCTCTTAGCATTGAATCAAGATTGTTGTAAAGGTTCCTCTTGGCATTTAACCAAGATTATTGTTAGTGAATTTCCAATAAGTAGTTGGAGAGAGGACGTAGTCTATCATTGGGGTAGGTGAACCTCTATAGATATTGGTGTTCCTTCTCTTCCCTATCTCTTTTATATTTGTTTTTTCTTTATTATTGTTTGAATTTTCTTAATATTGACATAAATTTTGGCATCCCATTTAAGTTGAATTTTGGTTAGAGATTGCATTGTTTTAAAATTGGCTTAAGGTGTTTAAAGTGTTTTAATTCAGATATAATTTTTAAACACCCAATTCACCCCCAACTTGGGTGCCATAGGGCTAACAGATGCCATGTCCTCTATCAACTTATAAGCTTCACTTAGTGTTTTTCTCATTAAAGTCCCACCAACGGCAACATCATTAGGATTACGAGTCGATGATGTGAGTCCTAGGTAAAAAATATGCACTTAATCAAAAATAATAAAGTTATGTATAGGAGAAGTGGCAAGTAACTCTTTAAATTACTCCCAAGACTCATGCAAACTCTCATTCTCATATTGCTTAAAAGATGAATTAAAATGTTTCAACTTACCTAGTTAGGTTAGGATTTTTTTTTTTGCTTGAAATCTATATGCAAGATCATCCCAAGTTGTGATGGAATTACGCTAGAAAGTGCTAAACCATGTGCAAGATCTATCTGTTAATGAAAATCGAAATAGTCTAAGTCTAAGAGCATCAGTTGAAACATCAAGATTTCTGTAGCAGTTGCATATGTCAAAGAAATTTCTTAAATGATCATTAGGAATTTCTAAAGATGAACCAATAAACTGAGAAGACCTCATCAATTAAATAACTGCATGTGGAATTTCAAAATGATATGATTCTATCATAGGCCTAACAATGCTAGAATTAAGATCACTCCTAGTTTGCATAGTTAATTCTAACAGGGTTAGTTCTTTATGAGGCTTGGCATTAAAGTGCTCATGATGTTCCATTTCTAAAGTAACTTGATTCTTACTAAACATATATTTAAGGTAAGCACAAGCTTATAATCAAACTCAAGGAAAAAACAAACTAACTAAAACAAACAAGCACATAAAAAAACCCAAAAGCAAAAAAACTATAAATAATATTTAAATCTTAGAGTAACTGACACCAATCTATTCCTAATATCACACAATATTCCATATTCTCCCCGGCAATAAAGCCAAAAACTTGCTAGATCGATTTGGTATCACTTTTTTAACTCAAATAAATTAATCAATTAATATTCAATTCAAATCAAATACCAAATTAACTTATTGACAGTGCACCGGTCATAAGTAATAAAGTGGAGCACATTTAAGACTCCAGAATGTCGAACCTATAGAGAGAATGTGTGTTGGTGACTATTAAGGCAATTGGATCACAATTATCTAAGGAAACCAAGAACTCTTAAACTAAAGGGGCTTAATAGACTCATGATAAACTAAAAACAAACCTAAACACTTTCCAACTTTGCAATTGAATTCAAAATTGTCTATAGGTTACCAAATGAGGAAATTGCTAAGGACTAGGCTTCAAATGACTTAAGTAAGTTATGAAATGTTGGAATCTCTAATCTAGGGCTTTCACTAATTCAAGATAAAGCTATGGTTAAGTTATTGTCTTATCTTTAGCTATCCTAAATTGATCTTTTGTTATTTCATCAATTAATAGGGATTAGGCTTAAAGTATAAGAAGTTTTAATATTAAATTCCATTTAAGATTAGTGCCGTCATAATAACCAAGGTCGATTTCTTAGATCCAAGGATGAAACCGTTTTGTTTATAGATTTTTTCAATGATTTAGCTAGAGATTGTTGAATCCTAAACCATCTTTAATCATATTCTAAGTGGCTAACCTAAAATAACCATTAAATACTCATATAAACAAAGATTATGATTAAAAACTTATGATAAACACTCAATCAAGGAATCATAGAACCTGTCCTAGGCTATAATTAGGCTTTAAACATGACAAACATACAAGAAATTTGTATTCACATCAAGGCAGCCATGTTCTTGCCCAGATATGAACAAATAAATAAAATAAGGTAAATAAGGGGTTTACATTTCACCAATTGATGATACAAAGTGTTGGGCAACCTTCAATCACATTAAACTTCTCTTGAGAATCCTTACAATAACCTGTATTTACAAGAACAGAAACTAGAAAAGAGAAAAGAAAAGAAAACCTAAGAAAAACGTAAGGAAATGAGAAGGAGAGATTTTTATCTGAATTCCACTCTCAAATCTGATGTTAAATGCCATAAAATTGGTCTCTGAGTCTTCCTATATGTGTTAACTACAAGTAGGATCAAGTGGGAGACAATTTCTGTAAGTAGGAGCAAGTTGCATCTATTTTTGTACTTACTACATACTAAAATGGCACTTGAACAGTAGTAGAACAATACCTTATTAACACCGTTGTTAAGTCTCTAGAAAGTAAAACCTTGGGTGAACAGGAGTAAAATGGCGTTGTTCTAGTCCCTTAGGATGATGATCCCTTAGGATGATGAACAGGGGTAAAACCCTGGGTGAATTGGAGTCAAACCCTGGGGTGACAGGTATGTCGTTTCAATCTAAATTCTAAAGTTTCATTAGCCATTTCTTAGATTTTCTTGAAGTTTCTTCTTCCAATCTACATATACCCGAATGTAAATGATATTTATACACTTTAACATCAAGTTAGAGAAACATACATTAATTTGGCATTAAATGGATATGAAAATGCATTGAAATCCTAGTCTAACATTTATGCATTTTAATGATATTATTAATCGAATGTTATGTAAACGAAAAAGTCGATTTCAATTCTTTGATTTTGTATGATTGATTGAGAAATAATTATATTCTTTAGATCACTCCATATACAATACATACTATAGGGAGTACTAGTTGTCGTTGTACATTACCATTAAATCAACAATGTTAAGAGTCACTCCATATTTGTAATGCACTTCACGATCTGAATTGTTTCTTTTATTGCCTAAACAAATTGCAATATACTCACCCTAAGTTATAAATTTTGTGATAGTTTTTTAGAACTTTTCTAACTAATAGCACTATATAAGAAACATCTAGCCTTGTACATATCATCACATACATGATTGATCTAACATTTGAAGAAAATGGAGGCCAATACATTTTATATATCCCTTCTTGAGTCTTAGGACATATCATTTTAAATAGAGGAATCTCATGTGACATAGGTAATAATCCCCTCTTGGAATTCTCCATGTTAATCCTCTTTAATACTTTACTTATATACATGGATTGGCATAAACTAAGTAACCTTTTTAAACTATTCCTATAGGTATTTATTTGTAGAATATAGTTTGCTTCCCTATATCATTTATCAAAATTTTTTATACAATCAACTCCTAATAGTTTGAAGTATAGGTTTGCTATTTTCAAAGAGTAATAAGTCATCTATATATAACATTAAAGAAAATGACTACTTTATCCCTAATCGTATTATAGACACATAATTGATCTAAATTTCTTATAAAATCAAAATCTTTTATTGTCTCATAAAAAATGATGTTCCGAATCCATGGAACTTGTTAGAGGCCATAAATAGGCTTTTGAAACATTAGAACTTGATATAGAAACTATGTGTATTTAAAAGCTTTAAATTGTTTCATATACACATCCTCTCCCAAATTCTAGATTAGAAATGATTTTTTTAATGCATTTATCAAATTTCATGATCCTGGTATGTAGTTAACGCTAGTAAGGTCCTTTTAGACATAAGCAATGCTATTGGTTAAAAGATTTAATCCAAGTTAACTCCTCATTTTTATTTGCAACCTTTACCACTTTTCTTGCTTTGAATGTATATATGTTACCATCTATGGCAGTTTTATTTTGAAGTCCACTAATGAATACAATACCTTATGGGGCATTTATTAAAGTCCATTCTTTGTTAGTGTACATAAATTTCATTTCAAATATCATGGCTTCATGCCATTTTATAGAATTCATGTTGGACAACGTTTCCTTAATTTTCCTAGGCTCATCTTCTATGGAAAATACATAATGGCTTCCTGTAAGTCCTATGGCACCCAAGAGGGGGGTGAATTGGGTATTAAAAACTTTTTACAAACTCAAAACTATCAACTTA
>JAOXYD010066437.1:0-12783 GCA_028565735.1 Pinacopodium congolense | reverse complement strand
TAATTAAAGTCCTTCACGAAATCAAAGCAAAGCTATGGTTAAGACTTTGCTTTTTCTCCATTTAATCTTGTTTAAAGTTTGGTTATGCTTTAAAATCAATAAATGGCCATAAATTGCAAGAAGGTGAGTTCTGTAAAATTAAGTCTAGAACTCTAACTTTCACAAAAAATTCAGGATTGGTCATGCAAGGATTAATTAATGTTGCTTATTGATTTTTCAAACAATTTAAGATGACTTCTCATGCTTAAACTATCTTAAATCCTAATCTTAAACAGCCAGCTTAAAATTGGTAATTTCATATCTTCAACAAGCAAAATACAGACATATAAACATGCATATTAACTCTGATAAATCATCAAAACATCAATCTATAGCAACAGAATCGATCAACCACACATTTGAATCAAAACATACAAGATATGCATTTTAAACAACATATTTTGAATAGATCTATAAATATGAGCTGAATAAAATAGTTTAGAATTTAAAAAACATGTTTAGAACCCTGCTGGACAAGTCTTGAACCTCTTAATTTGATCTAGGCATCACCACAGCTCTGAATCCATAAGATCTAGCAAGAAAATCAAAGAATATTCAAGGATTGACACATAAGAATGTATACTTTGATTTAATCCGAAAACAGGAGAATATAATAAACAATATGATTTAGAAAACCCCCTATAATGATTTAGAAACTCAAATATATGTCTGAGCTGCAATCTCCAACAAACAGAACTTCAAAATACAATCAGAAACTCAAAATCTAAGTGTTTGAAGCTTAGGCTATCAAATAGAAAAAAAGAAGAGAGAAGCAAGAGCTTCTCTCACTACTATGATCTAATCTCTACAGTTTCTCTGCGTGTTATCTGTTATTCTTGGATGTATGCAGACTCTTAGAGACCCCCCTCATGTGCCAGGAGACAAGGGACTTAATTAAGATCACGTCAAGTTTGAAATCTATAAGATATGGAGCTGAAATTGTTGACTTGGAGTACAGTGGCTCTCTACCTCCCTACAACGGCACCATCACAGGGTGCTGTTATAGGTCGAGTTCTGGACACTATAACGGTCCCATGTTCTTCAGGTAACGGTACCCTTTAATGGACAGAAAAAAGAGGTGTTCTTCAAGTTTTTGATCCAATCTTCATCATTAAGCTCCATTCTGCAAATCAAACATAATAAGACATTAATTGAGCAATTAAACACTGAATTGGGGGTCATAATTCAAAAAATTAACCATTTAAATCATGTCAATTTGATCCCTATTAATGAATTAATAGGTTCATTGCTCACTCATGAGATGATGATGAAGGAGTCAAAAACAAAAGAAGAGGAAGCTTCATCAAAAAGAAAGAATTTAGAATTTAAAGCCAAGAAAGTGCGGTCTAGTGTAGAAGAATGCTCTTCAGAAGATAGTGAGGATGACATTGTTCTTCTCATTATAAATTTCAAAAAGTTTTTGAAGAAGAAAGCACACTCTAAGAAAAAAGAGTAAGGTAACTATAACTACAAGTGAAAGTCCACTAATGTTTTTAGTTTTAAATATAGGAAAAATAGGTCATATAAAGATTCATTGCCCACTTCTTAAGGAGGATGAAAAGGATGAAAGAATTAGAATGAAAGAAAGAAGGGAGAAGAATTACAATAAGGGAAAGAAAGCCTTGAACACCTTTTGAGAGATCGAAAGTGAAGAGGAAAGTGAAAAATCTGAATATGAAAGCTCAAAGTTTTGTCTCATGGCCTTGGATGATGAGGTGCTATCTTCTTCCCGTTCTAATGATGATGAGATTAAGAATATTGTTATTGATGTTGGTTTGAGTTATGATGAATTTGTTGAAGTTTTAGAATGTGTTACGTTGAAAAGGAAGAAATTATCATCTAAATATATGGAATGCATGAATTTAATGAATGATTTTAGAGTAGAAAATGAGAAGTTAAAGAATGACTTGCATGATTTAGAATCTAAGAGTGTGGAATCTGATGATGATAGAAAGAAGATAATGGATGAAAATGATTCCTTAAAGAATAAGGTAAAGTGTCTTAAAGAATCATCAAAAAAGTTTACAAAAGGAAAAGAAAAATTAGAAAACATTTTAAGAGTTCAAAAGGCTTCAAATGATAGGTGTGGCTTAGGCTTTATTCAAGGAAGTGGAACACCTAATGCCAAGACTTTTTTTTTAATCAGATATAGATTAATCAAAAAGAGTTATGTACAAAACTAACGAGAACAAGTCTTAATAGAGACAACAAAACTAAAAGGAGACAAGAAAAACAACAAAATGAGACGGACTGCAGCAAATAAAATTTAAAAGCAAAGCTAGAAAAACACAAAACCAAAAGCCCATAATCTAACACCTAGCTAAACAAAAAGAACGATGACAACCAGTCAAAACCTTAAACCTAAAAGCCATACCCACAGAGGGCAAAACCAGCCAAAGAAAAAATGAAACTATAGAGTAAACCTAGAGACAGGTGTTGCTAGCTCAAGCACAAAAGCAAAAGAAAAAGCAAAAGATAACTATTTAATCAAATGAAGACTTGGCTTTTACTGGTCACTCTACAAATGATTCTGACCCATATCCACATGAAAAATTCACAATAATTAAGAGGTCTAAGTTGTGCAGTTTTTGGAAATTAATGAAATTTGCCATACATTCAAAAAACCTAGGCTTTTTGGGGAACACTGGTACAGAAGAACCGAAGGAGTCAACTCCTGAAGAAGTTTGATCCAGACCTAGAATGTGAGTTGGAGTAGATATATGGGCCACCTTCCTCTTCTTGTTAAAGTAGTGTACATAGTGCACCTGAATTGAAGGAGACTATCAATGTTCTTCTTGAACAAAGATTGCCTTCAAGAAGAGATTTCCTTGGAGCAAGCAGTTGACTCCTTGAATGAGCCAACCTACACAAACCTATAGAACAAAATTATAATAGAACGTATGGAAATAAAGCATATTACCTCTCATCAGTGTTTAGACTAACTAATGCCAGAGTGTGAAGGATTGCTTTGTTTGATGGGCTCCCAACGTCCAAGGCTGCCTCTTTAAAGGTTATGTTGTTTCATTCTTGCCATAGAACATAGACAGTAATGGTGAAGGTAACAGTCAAGAGGTTCATATCAACATTTTTGTAGTTAGGGGTATGGCTAAACCATTGGATAAAATCAAGGAGGTTTCCCAAGATAGGCAGTTGGAAATCAAAATAGTGAAGAACATGTAACCAAACTGTTTTTTAACAAGGGCATTAAAAAAAAGTGGTTTAGGTTTTCATTTTCCCAAAAATAGAGGGAACAGAAGTTAGGGAAATTTAAGAAAAGAAGTTTGTCCCTCATTTGTAATTTGTTAAGAAGAGCTAGCCACAAGATAAAGGAACATCTAGGGCTAGTTTGCTTATGCCAAACCAACTTGTGCCATGTAACATGAGGGTTTATAGGTTTCAAAAGCTTATAAGCTGAGTGATTTGTATAAGATTTTGTAAGGCTTGCCAACCATTCCAGTCTATCTGAGTGAGAATTTACTGGATGGTAAGGCAGGGGTTTAAGGTTCTAGATTGTCTCATTTGAAACTTCTCTCTAAGTTCAGGAGTTGGCTCAGATTATTTCTGAAACTTTTGCATTCAGCGGAAGGTCTGATCCATTGATCATTCTTAGAGTGGTGAGATTCAAGAGGATACCTCTAGGATGCTAAGGATCTTGCCATAAAAGAGTAGAAGCTCCGTTTCCTATCCTGAACTGAACTGGTCCCTAAGGAGGTCACTAATAAAAGAGTAGAAGCTCCATTTCCTATCCTGAACTGAACTGGTCCCTAAGGAGGTCGCTAACTTGTAATAATTTACTCCAACTCTAAGAACTATTACAATTTGGCTTTGCAATCCAGAATTTCATTAAGGATTATAGTGTGAACCTATTTTACCAATAATACCTTATGGTCATTAAACAAAAACCAAATTCATTTGCTTAACAAGATAGTATTCCAAGTTGATAAATTTTTTAAACTAAGACCACCCTCTTTCTTGGTTTTATAAATATCCCTCCAATTTATTTTAGCATAGTGAATAGAATTAAGAGACCCAGACCATAAAAAATTGCTAAGCTTTGCCTCTATATCTTTGATGATAAATGAAGCAAGGATAAAATGGATAGACTAGTAAACTTGGAAAGTAGCTAGAACATAAGTTATAAGATGCATCCTCCCAGTGTAAGAAAGAAAATAATGTACCCATTTATTAACTCTATTGGTGATTTTTTTCTAGAAGGGGAAGACAATCTTTTCTAGAAAGTCTTCTAGTTATAAGGGGCAAGCCTAAGTAACTAATAGGTAGATCGCATTTGTGAAAACCTATGCATTAAAGTAAGTGGTTTCCAGGTTTGCCAGATTTGGCGACAAGAAAAATTGACTTTTTAAGGAGTTAATATCCAGACTAGAGAATTTAAAAAAGGAGTGAAGACAATCAAATAACACTCTCACTGAGTCTTTATCTGCATGATAACATACCAAGAGGTCATTAGTGTAACACCCCATTACTATAGAACATATACTCGAACATCCAGAGGACATTTAATAACATACCCTATATGAATGGCATGTTAAAGTAATCAAAATCACTATTATGGCATCATAGAACACAAGTAACTACATTTCTCATTTCATTTCAAAACCAAACATATCGTGTACAAAGTCACTACATCTCATCGCCCATATGTATTTACAAAACCAAAACATCATTGTTCTATATAACATGTACTACATGAACTGAGAAACTAACAAACACATTCTATCTAAACTTTGTAGGTATTAACTGACCAAACCTTTGAGCCATTCTTATTTCCAATAGTGACAGAACTAAAATTTTAACATATTGCCTTAAAAGCTATGTTTCCTCAGTACCTGAAAATCAACATTGCAATTTTGATGAGTTTTGCGAATTTAATGAGTGAATGATCATCGATGTGTTCACTCAAATAGAACACATATACATTAATAAATAACATTCAACTCAATCAATGTAACACTTCAGTCAGAGATATATCTCTTGTTCCATAATATTCATCATAATTCAATAAGAACTTTAAAATACAATCACTTTGCCTAATAATTTCAAAAGTACATTCTGAATGAAACAAATTCATATAGACATTTCAGAACAAGTCACTCAGTTATCATGATACATAAGCATTTCACATTATTGTCACAACATAATTCAACAGATTTATAGACAATCAATCTCTTGAACATAGGTAAAGATATACATGCAAATACAAATGAGACTCACTTTCATTTTTACTTGGTTGTGACCGAGCACCTATTTCACTGTTTTGTATCTTGTGGATACAGAGCTCATTAAGTGTTGAGTCTGAGGATCTGATGGGCATAACTGAGCTTTGAACTTTTTTCACGTTGGCTACTCCAGTCATAACTCCTTTATGTGAACATACATATTCATGTAATGAAGTGCAATAGTTCACATAATATGTCATCAATCACATTTAATCAATGAATACAATCAATTTTCACAATTCATATCTATGTCCAATATTCAAAAAATAGTTGAGAACATTCAATTCATAAACACTCCCAATACAATCCCAAATATCTAATTCCTCGGACAATCAATTGTTTGGAATCATCAATATCACAATTATATCAATATCAATTCAATATAAAGAAATCAAGTTTAACAAAACAAATGTAACATAACGTAATTCTAATTGAGATCACCCATCTAGGTTATTCACAGGCCACTCCAATTAGCTATTTCCTTGATGAACCAGCAATGTCTGGATTGTGTCGGTTGATGTGTGCCTCTAAATCAAACAATACACACATGTACACATTACTAATTGATCAATCAAATGAATGCTCAAACTTACAAATGTATATGTGTCATGTTTAATCCATGCTCAATTAATTATTACAGGTATGCAATCTTATTCATAACCCTCAATCATTCATACATCATGGCTTAAGCATCATTAGTTTGCCATTAGGTTTATGCCTTAATACACTTGATCACTTTCAATTCATCATTCGAACATTTATCATTCTTTTTCTTAGGATTACACACTCACAGAATTTCCTAGTTCTTATTCAATCATTCCCAATTCATCACTTACATACTTTAAATTACATTTTATTCATAAGAACATCGTTATATCATTATCAACTCATCTTTTACACTTATGGTAACAACTTAGAGATTATGGCATAGAGATTACAAAGATTCCTATTAGGTGTGATAACACTAATGCCATTTGCCTAACCAAGAACCCAATTCAATATTCAAGACCTAAGCATATCGAGATCATATATTATTTTCTAAGATATTATGTGCATAACGGTGATATTAAATTTAAGTTTTAAGATACTCACCACTAATTAGCTGACATGTTTACTAAACCAATGAATAAGGATAGATTTTACATGATAAGGAGAGAATTAGGCATGATTAATGGTACATATCTTTGATTGTTATATGTTCATAATGTTTTGCCCTTTTGATTTGTGGTTTCATGCATGCTTTCAGTTCTTTTTATAATGTCAAAAATGGGGAGAGGTATGTGTGATATTACTAAATGTATATGATTTATAGATTGCATATATTCAAGGGAAGCATAAAAAAATTGTAATTCATGAACTAAGGGGGAGCATTAGTTAGAATTGGCATGTTTGAAAATATATGATGTTTGGTTATATTCATACTATAAATGTGTTGTCTTGAAATGTGTTTTATTCTTTCTATGATATAATATGTTTTGTCATCATCAAAATGCGAAGATGTTTGAACCAAGGGAGGTTCCAATCTTATTTTTAATGATAACAAAACATCATTGTTACTAACAATTTAAGTTTATGATGTAAAATTTAAAGATAGGTGTATTTCAAGATGATTTCATTTGGAAAGCTTAAAGCTTGAAGGACAAAATTGAAGTTAAATTAAAAACAAGAGATAGTGAAGCTACAAGACCTTAGTTAGTTAGTTTTTAATATAGTTTTAAGTTTTACTTATTGTCCAATTGATTTAGAGGCTCAATTTTGATCATGCATTACATATAGTTTTTAAAAGTTCCATAATATAGTCATTGAATCATTTTGATTATTCATATGGTCTCAAATTATATTTTAAGTCTTGTTTGAAGTCTTACATAATGTTTGGATAGTTAAGAATTTCTTTAGTCATTTTTTGTTGTTGCAATTTTAGAGTTGAAATTCATTTGGTTTAAACTCTTTTGATGACATACCTCAAATTTGCCCAAGATTTGAATAGTTATCATTCAATATGAAATTTCAATATTCAAATCATTTTTTATTGCTTCAAAATCATCATGCACATTTTGGCTAAGGTCTCAAGGATGCACTAGAATTTTATTTCAATTTTTTTAAGCACTCAAAATGTTGATTGAAGCTATAAGAATACAAATTATTTAAAGCTATCTCTAATAACTCTTTATTTCGTCTTTAGGGTTAAACATCTATCTTTGGCTTCTAAATGGCTAGGGTTGTTATTAAAACTCTATAAACCCTTCCTAACCATATAAAAATATCTCTAAACACTTTTAGTATTTTTAGAAACCCTAGAAATAAGATTGCAAGATAAAAAAATTGTTTAATTCTCAAGGTTGCCTCCTTGTTTACTGTTTACCTCTTTTCTTTACTATTTTAGGTTAATTTCATCCCTCTCTACATTAATCTATTTTTTATTGTGCGAATTCATTTTTTTCAGTTAGATTAAGTGTTTAAAAGTTTGTTTGATCATAGTTTCATATTTGAGGGTGTTTATTTTGATAGATTAGAACTTGAACTCGCACATAGCACAAAACAATTTCTATTTTCTATATTTTTAATTTAAACGTGATTCTTACTATCTTAATATTATTATAAAATTGTGAAATTATTTTTTTTATATTTACTTAAGTTTCCTAGAGTGTTTTTAAGTTTTATTTCTAATTTTTGGAAGATTATTTCATACGCTTTAATTTTGTTTTCCCATATACACCAAAACTATCTTAGATGTCTTTATTCTTACTTTAAATGTGATTCTTGCTATCTTAATTTGCTTTTAAAATTGTAAAATAATTGTTTTTTGTTTAATGAAGTTTCCTAGAGTTTTTATAAGTCTTTTTTCAAATTTTTGGAAGATTATTTCATATATTTTAAGCTTGTTTTTCTAGATACACCAAAACTATCTTGGATCTTTCTGTCCTTGGGCTAATCTAGATTTTGGCTATCTAGATTAGTTTTTTTAGTGTTAAATTTATTGTTTTTATCTTTTTCAAGGTCTCAAGATTGTCTAGGTATTTTTGGTTTGCTTTTTAGGCACTTATACTTTTTGGTCAGGCTTCAAATTCACATATTGCTCAAAACTGTTCAGTTTTACATACTATAACATTCATTCGTATATTTTGACATTAAATTTTGAATTGATTGTTTCTAAATTAATGCTATTTTGTTTAGATCCTCAAGAGTATCATTGATCATTTAGGTGAATTTTTAGAGGCTTATTTATTTTTTTGGAAGCAATTACATTCATATCTATCAAAATTGTTCAGATTTGTTTCATTTAATTTTTCATATTTTCATTCATCATTCTTACACATTTTTAGTGAATCTAATCCATCATACTAAATTCTTTTAAGCTTTTAAGATTGTCATTGATCATTCATATAAATTTTTAAAGAATTAGACCCTTATTTTTATTGATCTTTGAGTCAAACACATCTTTAAGTGTTTTTGGTTTCTTGTAAAGGGGATTACTAAATTGTTGGGTTAGTTAAGTGTGTCAAGGCTCCTCTTTTCCATATAAATATTTGTAAAAAGGTTGATCTTCACCTTAAATAAGAAGATTGTGACTTGTAAAGGCTTTTCTTTGCCTAAAAAAGATTTGACATGTAAAAGCTTCTCTTTACCTAAAATAGATTTGACTTGTAAAAGCTCCTGCTTGCCTTAAAAGATTCATCTTGTAAGGGCTACTCTTCGCTCTAAAAGAAGATTGTATTTGTTTTTGAGTTGTTAGTAAATAAATATCCAACGGATAGTTGGAGAGGAAACGTAATCTATATTTAGGGTTGGAATACTTGTTTAAAACTTTGTGTCTTTCTTTTCCCTTTACTCTTTTCTTATTACTTATTGTGCGATTTAGTTATTAGGTTAATTATTATCAAATTGGCAAACACATTTGCATATCATATTGAATTGAATTGGCTTAGAGGAAAATTTTAATTAGTTAAGAAAATTTCAATTATTTAATTCACCCTCTGTTGAGCACCTTTAGGGCTTACACTATGTTACATTAAAGATAGGTACACTTGCCTTATTCATATGTTGCAATTTAGGTTAGTGTATTTCTTGTTTAAATTTTATTTAAAACTAAGGCAGACTCACACAACATCAATTGTTTAGTGTCATTGTTAGAGACTATATCATTGTATGTGTTTTCTTATTGTTTATTTGACTAACTTTAGTTATTTTGTTCTAGTTTTGATTGTTTCTTTTTTGCAATGTTTAATTTTCTGCACTTTAGTTTTCTTTTTACAAGCTTTGTTTCCTTAATCTTTTTTTTTTGTCCTATTGCTTTTTAGGTTAGGTACGCTTGAATATGACCAAGAGTTATCCTTTTGAGCTAATTGAGCCAGATCCTGAAGTTGAACGCACATTTAAAAAAGAACTAAAAGGGAAGAAGTTTGGAGGTAGCACTAAGTTAGAAATTTTAGAGTCCTAATTTGATAACATAAAGCAAGATTTAAGGCTGAAAGTGCAGCTCACTGTAGGTGATCTCTCACGACCCTCTTTACAATGCATGGAATCTAGTATATAGAGGCCCTAAGTGGAGAGTGCAAGCTTTGAAATCAAACGGAAAATGATTCAAATGTCATAAACTATGTGTTATTTGATAACTCACCTAATGAAGATCCTAATGCCCACATTGCGAACTTTTTCGAGATCTGTGACACCTTTAAGTTGAATGGTGTATCTTAAGAGGCCATAAGGTTGTGGTTATTTCCCTCCACATTGTAGAATTATGGATAAGATCAAATCCACCTAGTTCCATCATGTCTTAGAATCAGCTAGTTAAGAAGTCATTGACCATGTATTTCCCTCCATCAAGACTTTCTAAATTATGTAACAAAATTTTTTTCTTTTTAAAAGTGGGAGCAGGAAAACTTATACGAGACTCAGGAGCATTCGAAGGGCATGCTTAGGAGGTGCCCACATTATGGCTTCGACTTGGGAATGCTAATGTAAACCTTATATGGAAGTTTGAATTTTGCCATAAAGCAACTGATCGATGTATCATTTGGTAGCACTACCAATTCCATAACCCTCGAGCAATTACAAGAGTCAATAGAGAATATAGCTGTAAACACTTACCAATGGAGGAGTGTAAGGAAAAAAGAAAAATTAAGTGAAGGTGCGTGCAATGTAGATGTTGTAGCTTCTTTAGAGATAAAAAGTAGAAAACCTCACAAAGAAATTGGAGAATATAATAGTAGCTTATACCTCTGCCCAGGAAATGACTTGTGATTTTTATGGAGGCAGCCACTCGAATCATGAGTGTTAATCATCTTGAATTGAAAGGTAACCTAAACAAGTGGATTATGCAAGAAATCACCAAAACAATCCCTATAATAATACCCATAATTTGGGATGGTAGAACTACCCTAATTTCTCATGGAAAGCTCAAGGCCAGTAAGGTCAAAATTATCTACTTGGCTTCCAACTGCAACATTAAGCTAATAAACCACCTAGGCTAGATGAGATCCTTGCTAAATACATCATTAGCACGGATCCCAGATTCTAGAATATTGAAGCCTCTATAAAAAGCCTATATAACTAAATAGGATAGCTTGTAAGGAGTGCTTCAGAGAGATCTTTAGGTGCTTTACCAAGAAATAACAAAAATAATCCAAAAGAGAAAGTACATGCAATGTTCTTGGGTATTGGAAAGGAAGCTAAAGGGCCAGTGTGTAAGGAGCATAGGGTCATAGAGATAAAAGAGAGTAAAGAATCCAATGATGGAGAAAGTAAGCCACTAAGATTAGACCACAATAAAGCCATCATCAATCAACCAAGGAAGCACGTATGTCTGTATCTATACTATATTGATAAAATACAAGCTAACATCCTTTTGGTTAAATCTGTTATATAGGAACTTGAGGATGTAGAAGTTGTATGCAATGCGCTTAAGGACATGAAGAAGAGAAAGCATTTTAAGCCAGTGAGAAATGATGAATATGCAATTATATTCGTGGATAAAATTCCATAAAAACTAAAGGACCCAGTGAGTTTATCGATTCCTTGTACTAATGATAGTTTATATTTACATGATGCTTTAAATCATGTAAGGGTCAGTATAAATCTCATGTCTGACAAGTTATTTCATGAGTTAAAGTTAAAGATCACAAAACCTACTAGAATGCACATACAATTAACAGATAGACCAGTAAAATATTATAGGGGAATCGTTGAAGATGTGCTTAAGCAAGTTAACAAGTTTATATTCCTTATTAATTTTGTGATCTTGGATGTTGAGAACAAAGATGAAACCCTTAATTCTATATAGACATTTTCTAGCTACATTAAGAGCACTAATTAATAATCTATAAACAAAAGTTAACCCTTAGGATTAAGGATGAATTAATCATTTTTTCTAACTATGAAACTATTGTGCCTCTTCCAAATGAAACGTCATATTCCTCTTTTGATAAGGTACTTAGAAGAACTCTAGTAACTTGCAAGAAAAAG
This sequence comes from Pinacopodium congolense, assembly GCA_028565735.1. Lineage (NCBI taxonomy): Eukaryota > Viridiplantae > Streptophyta > Magnoliopsida > Malpighiales > Erythroxylaceae > Pinacopodium > Pinacopodium congolense. The sequence continues at coordinate 1,045 of JAOXYD010066437.1, read as the reverse complement.
CAACCAGTGTGCCCTTGAAGTTTGACATGGTCAAGATGCTAGGGCTCAACCATTGTAGAGTTCGACAGCATCATCTCCTGACTTAAATGAGATAGACTAATAGACGAGATAACACAAGCGCAATAAAGTGCTCCTCAAGTAAGAATAAGACAAGGATTAAAAAAAAAGAACCTTAATAATAATTGAAAAAAAAATTTTGTGGAGCTTACGACGTTAAACAAGTACTTCGTGAGAGGCAACCCACTATTTATTTTTTTATCATTTTCTTAGTTTTATCTGCTTTTATAAGATTATTTTTTTAGTAATTCCATTGTGCTTTTACATTACATTCTTACCTTATTTTCATTTAATTTTTTTCTTAATTTTTAGATATTGTTATAATGTTCTCTTTTAGTACTTTCGAGTTGTTTTAATTTAATTTAGTGGCTTAAAGAAATTAGAAAATCCCACGGTCTTGGCCACGTCAGTGGCCCAGAATTTGGTGGTTAGATAGTAAAACCTATAGGATAATCCATGCCCGTGGCCTAACCCATAGGGCCCTTGTTGAGAGTATAATTCATTGCAAAAACAAACTACTATGAGTTTTATACTCAAAACTGCAAGTATACGGGTCGTACTTGTAGTAAATAAAGGATATCGATCTCATGAGGATTGTATCTAGACACCATATCAATTTGGCTTACACTTTGTTCAAGAAATCCATTTAAACAAATTAAATAAAAAAACAAATAAATGAGACAGACACAAACAAAATTGGGAACAAGAGCGAGCAATACAACCAATCGCAAACACAGCACAAGAAAATTCGGAGAAAATCAAGTTTTAAGAATAGGATTTGTTGTTATCCTTATTTGTTTCCCTTTGGTTAATTAATCTTATTTATATTTGGCTCAAGATTTCCTAATATTTTAGGTACCCTCTCTCAAGGTGCAACTAAATGCTACTAGCTAAATAAATTTAGTATTAACTTTGGGATCTCTCGACATGCAAAGCCTTTCCTAAACATTTAACTAGATATGAAGTTATCCTATAGGCAGTATATTAA
>JAOXYD010066426.1:0-12783 GCA_028565735.1 Pinacopodium congolense | reverse complement strand
TTGATGGTACAAAAACCACCGTTAATGCCCGACACTAAGGACTTCTTTGGTAGTTCTTAAATGATGATGTTTATGATATTATTTCAAATTTCTATTTAATAATTGTTTTCATGGATAGCAAAATGAAGAGTATAAAATTCCGCTCTCTAATGATGAGAAGTATCTTGCAACTTATAAAAGAAGGCCTGGAAAAGTGTACCAACAAACTACATAAGTTATAAGAGAGAAAATTGTAAGTGGCATTTTACATTATAACAAATTTCTGTGTTGTTGCTACTTTTATTAAAATAGGTAGATTTATTGCTCATTACTTGTTTCTCTAATCTTTTTTAGTTCTTCTTTTTGTTTTTTTTTTCTTTTTGTTGTTGATTTGATTCATTAAGATAAATCTAGTAAAAAATCAATTTATTTTTCTTTTGTAGGCTTGTATTAAAGAAGTGTAACAAGAAAATGATAGTCAGAAACTTGATGAAGTTATCATTGATATGAGAGTGATAAGGCCTGGACGTAGTAAACTATTTGGAAGAGGTGTGAAATCATCTAGCATAAATGAAAGAAATATGGGGAGTGAAGCATTATACAAAGTTCCTAATGAGTACCTACAGCCTATCAAAGATGCATTAGAAGAAAAGATGAATAAAAAAGTAGAAGCTGAAAAGGAGAAAATGAGAAAGGAATTAGAACAAGAGAAAGTTGAACGTTTAGAAACGAAAAAGAAACTAGAACAAGATAAAGTAGATAGAGAAAGAATGGTACAACAAATGTTTTCTTTCATTCAATCTCAGATTGGGTAGAGCAACAATACAAACGTAGGCATGTTTCATAAATTTATTGCGCCTAATCAATCAAGAAGAGAATATCAACATGAAGAACATGATGTAACAAAATTGTTAGATTCACTCTTATTGTACATCATCTTGTTATCTTTTACATTGAGATTAATTGTATATTATTTGTATTTATTACTTATTAAATGGAGGTCACAATAAATTAGTTATTTCATATTTTAGATATGTCTACATGTTCATCAGTATAGTAATTTCAATATAATTATACTTTATTTTTTATTTTTTTTATAGGAAGTTGATGATGAATCAATCTTGAGTGCTTGTATGTATTGGCTTTTATTAATATTTTGATTGATGAATTTATATGTACTCTATATGGACTAGAAGAAAGATACAACAGGTGTACGGTTTAGTTAATGATTTTAAACTATTGTATTTTGTATATGTTAATGGTTGAATGTCACAACTCTATATTTTGGCTATTGTATTTTGGATATGTCATACATTAATAATTATTTATAATATTAGATAATATTGTATTTATGAATATTAATGTATGTGCTTTAGATATGTCATAAATTAATGGCTATTTTATTCTGTTGCTAATGAAATAATAAACTGTTGGTTTTACTATCATATATCATTGCTTAAAAAAATTAAATTGTTGCCTTAGAAACATTCAAATTATTGCTATACCTTACAATTACTGTTGCTATAATTTAAAACTATTTCGTTGCCTTAGTAAGAACTTAAAGCAACATTATTATTTTTGTTGCTTAATCAATACAATATGTTGTCTTATACTTATAGCAGCGCCACTTTAGATGACTGCAAGAAATCTATTGCATTAAACATAAAGCAACAATAAGTGTACTTTTAGTAACACTTTTTGTGTGTTGCTTAAAGCTATTTATGCCGTAGTACAGAATATATCGGTTGTGTCTCTTCTTCCCTTTCTCTCTTATTTTTTATGCATTTAATTTAATTCTTTAATTTATTGTTGCTATTTAATTTGTATAATTAAATTATTGCTTAAATTCTACATTTAATTAAAATTGGTAAAAAGACTTAGGTTAATAATATTAAAAAGAATTTTTAAGAACCTAATTCAACCCCTCTCTTAAGTTCCACATAGGGCTAATACGTTCATAGAGTACGTAATTGGATAACAATTGCTTTTGATCACATAATTAGATCATCCTCTTTATAATAGACATTTCCCTGAAAAATACATTTTCAGAAGTTAGAGGAATACATATAAATTCCCAGAAATTACAAAATAAACAAATTATATTGTCTAACACTAAAGTGAACTCATGCTCATATAATGCAGTCAATTGATTCTCTTAAACTCTTAATTGAACTAATTAAATAATTCTATGAATTGAAAATCAATCAGAAACTTATTTCTAAGCATATTAAACATATGACTAATTCAAATTTCATTAGAAACTTATTTCCAATTTAAATTATAATTGAACTAATCAATTTTATAATTTTGGTTTAATTAGAAATTTATTTCTAATTTGAACTATCAAATTAGTTTAATTTAATTAAAAAACCATATTCCTAATTTTACTTCAATTAAAATAATTAGTTTAATACAATTAGAAAACTCATTTTTAATTTTTGTTATTTTTATAAACTTATTTCTAATTTTATTTAATTAAAAAATTAGTTTAATTGAATTACAAAACTAATTTTTTATTTCTCATTTAATTAGAAACCTGATTTCTAATTTTATTCTAATTTAAAAACTTATTTCTAAATTTTATTACTCTAATTAGAAATTAATTTCTAATTTTATTATTCTTAACTAAACTAATTAGTTTATTTAATTAAAAAACATGTTTTTAATGCAAGTAAACAATTGGATCATAATTCGGCCCTTTCACCTAGATCTAAACTAAAAGAAACTAATGAGTTAAACCCCAAAAGACAGCCTAAAAGCTTATGAATAATTGGATAAGGCTCTTTCACCTAGATCCAAATTTAAAGAAACTAGTGAGTGAGCCCAAAACCTATAATCCAAATAAAAACATCCCAAAGCTATTTCCTTATCATTTTTTATATAATAATATTTTTTTTAATTAATTAAGAGAAAATAGAGTAAAAACTCCTGGCATGTTTCTACTCCTTTTCATAAGATGATGCTCATATCATCTTTTCGCATGCATTTTGTTTCTTTTTTTTTTCAATATTTTCTTTATTTCTCTCTTTCCTATTTTGTGCATCCAACAATAATCTCAAATAGATTAAACAAAACACAAATTAACATTCATTATTTGTGTTTGTTCCCTTCTTTTCTTCATATCTAAACATTTTTAGAGTTATCTTCATTTTCCAATTCACTCACTCTTTGGTCACAGGTAAGGATAGATCAAATAAAATTTCACATATTTTGTTTTGTTGCTTTAATGCTTAAACCACAAAGATGGAAGAAGGAAAAAAAAATGAAGACTTGAATGAAGAGATTCTACTATGTATATGCTATGAACTAAAACAAACAGAGAATTGCATTTAGGAGCAGAGATTTCTACTACAAATATCCATTATTCATATAATTAATAGATCAACAATTGATTTATTTCCATTATGCATAAAAAATTTAATATTATCTGTTGATGCATTCAAATGAAGAGCAGGTAGACATGAATAGATATGCAAATTAGTTATCATATTCATATCCAGTAAGTTATTAAATTATCATAATATAATAATTATTATTAATATAATTTTTTTAATAAATCATAATAGATTAATCAAAAAGGAGTTATTTGTAAAGCTAAAGAAAGCTTAGCCCAATCACAAGCTACTCTCTATAAAAGAACAACAAGGTAAATCTAAACAAAACCTAGATAACTAAGGGGTTGTTTGGTAGGGTTTGGGTTTTTGGTTTTGATTTTTAACACAGAAATCGAAAAAGAGAACACACTAATACAACACAGAAATCGATGATAAAACACAAAAAATAATACAAATATATCAAAACTACAACTAAAAACCACAACCCACAGCAATACCAAACGACCCTAAGCTACCAAAAGAGATAGCCAATTTGCCAAAACAGAAGTTAGGTCTAGACTTCCATAAAAACAAAAATAGATAAAAGCTCAAAAACTAGAGCAACACTAACGATCAGGAGAAAAAAACCAAACAGTAGAAAAACTACAGGAGAAAAAAACCAAACAATAGACAAACTATTGGAGAAAAAACCAAACAGTAGACAAACTAAGGAGAAAACTCTTCAAACTTAACACGAGGAGGGCCTTGAACTAAAGGTTTAGACCCACTTCCTCTAGAGGGTCTCTCTTGAATACTAGCTTTGGCTCTCTTCCTTTTAGTAAAATTAATTAGCTCTTCCATTATCTCGAAAAACTTTGGTTTAAAAGGGAATCTAAGTAGAGGAGAGTCTTTTGATTTTTTGAATTGGATGGTCTGTCCAGGAGAAGAAGTGATAACTGGGATGGTTCTTCTTGTTGTCTTCCTTTTTCCGTTGAAATAAGTCATAAAGTGCTCCTATTGTTTTTGCATTGACTTCCTTTTCCTTCTTCTGAGCCATTGATTAGATAACAGGGTATTCAGCTTGCCTTTAGCCTCAACAGGTGCTTTACTGGATTCAACATATAAAGACTGCATATCTGAAAATAAAGGCTTCTTCCCTTTGATTAAAGCAGCAGCACATGTTCTTGAAAAGGGACCTACAAACAAACATTAGTAAAAGATAAAACAAAAAACCAAAGATTATTAGTACCTCTCATCAGTGTTTAAGCTGAGAATTTCCACAATGTGAATGACTGCCTTGGTGGAAATGCTCCCAACATCTAAGATAGAGTCTCTAAAGGTACAATTATTTCTTTCATGTCAAAGGATATAGAAACAGGTTAAAATATTACAAGTAAAGATATTTAGGTCAATGTTTCTGTGAAGGTGAGGATTACAAAACTAGTGTAAAATGGAAGGAAGATTGCCTAGGGTAAAGAGTTAAATCTGAAAATTTTAAAGAGTATTTAAGCATACTATTTTTTAATAAGAACATTCAAAAAACAGATGGTTTAAGCTCTCATTATCCGAAAAGCATAAAGAGAAAAAATTGGGGAAATGGGATAAATAAAGTTTATCTCTAGTTTACAATTTGTTGAGGTAAGCTAGCCAAAGAATGAAAGAACATCTTAGGATAATTCTCTTATGCTAAACCATTTTATACCAAGGAACAGAAGGGAGAGGAGGCCTACAAAATTTATAAGCTAAGGAATTGGTGTAAGACAGGGCTAGCCAATCATTCCAGTTTGTCATTTTGGGAACACACTAATAGTTAGTTTAATGACTCAAGATTTCAGATAGTGTCATTTGTTGTTAAGCTCTAGTTCCAGCTATTATCTCTAATGATTTTAGAGACTTTCGCATTCATATACAGATTAGACCCATTGATCAATCGAGGAGTCGAGAGATCCATAAGGATGTCAAGGATCCTACCATAAAAGAGTAGTTACCCCATTTCCAATATTAACTCTAAATTGGTTTCTAATAAGGTCCCTAACTTGTAACAATTTCCTTTAAATCTAAGAGCTATCACTCTTCACTTTGACAGACTAAACATTTTTCCTTCTCAGGATAATAGAATTCACCCACTTGACCTATAAAGCCTCGAAATCATTAAACAAAAACCAAACTCTTTTCCCTAACAGAACATTATGATAAGTAGTAAGGCGTTTGATTCCTAAACCACCTTATTTTTTAGATCTACAAAGATCACTGCACTTGAATTCTGCTAAATGATTAGAAGTGCTAAATTCATGCCAAAGAAAATTTCATAATTTAGTTTCGATGTCTTTGATGACAAAAGAAGGGAGGATAAAATGGGTAGATCAATAAACTTGAAAAGTAGAAAAGATAGAACTAATCAGCTGAAGTATTCCTATAAGGAAAGGGTTAAATGAGTCCAATTCTTGACCCTATTGTCTATTTTATATAACAAAGGAACGCAGTCTTATTTAGATAGTCTTCCAGTCAGTAATGGCAAACCAAGATACTTAATAGGAAGATGCCCTCATGGATTACCTATAAGATTACTAATATGCTTATCAAAATTTGCAGGCCTTTGGATAAAAATTACTGGCTCTTAGACGTATTCATTTTAAGCCTTGAATAGTTAGAAAATAGGTGAAGAAAATAAAAAAAATATTCACATAATCATTATTAGCTTGGAAAAAAAGCAAAAAGGTCATCAACAAACAAAAGAAGAGAGAGGCTAAGAGTTGAACACCTCTAATGGATTTTAAACTTATTAGTCTGAGCAATAAAAGTGTCAAGAATCCTAGAAAAAGCTTCCATGCAAATAATGAAAAGATAGAGAGATAAAGGGTCCCCTTGTCTCGAACTAGCTTTGCCCCAAAAGAATTTAAAAGGAGAACCATTTACTAAAACAAAATAAGAAGGAGAAGAGGTACATTCCTCAACCCACCTAATGTATGGCAGAGGAAAACCTAAAAAAGATAAGACATCAAATAAAAAATCCCAATGAAGATAATCATAAGCTTTTTTTATGATCAATTTTGAAAGCACAACACTTATGACTATTATTAAGATGATAGTTCCTAAAAATTTTTTGAGTAAGCAAAATATTGTCCCTTATTCATCGACCCTTAATAAAAGTTAACTGGCTATGACTAATTATGTGGAGGAGAATATCTCTTAGCCTATTTACTAAGATTTTAGAGATGATCTTATAAATCATGTTGCAACAAGAGATTGGTCTGTAACCAGTAACACAAGAAGGACTAGCACTCTTAGGGATAAGGGAAATAAAGGTATAATTTATCTCCTTAAGAAGCTTACCACATTAAAAGAAATCTTAAATAGAAAGAGTAATATCACTGACTACAATATGCCAAGTTTGTTTAAGGAAAAATGCTTTAAAACCATCTTGAACATGAGCCTTTTTAGGTTGAAAGAATTGAAAACATCCCTAATCTCTTGGTTTAAAACAGAGGCTTATAAGGAATTAGTAAAAGATTATGAAATTTTGGATAGAAAGAAGGAGCTAATATGCACCCTAGAGGAATGAAGATCTTTCTTTTTTCCAGGAAAAGTCTCCTGGAAAAAATTAGGAACTGGCTTTGGATCTCATCAAAATTGAAAGTTCCATGCCCACTGTTGTCATTCAAAAAGTGAATATTATTTATGTTCTTACTCGAAATGATAAAGTTATAGAAGAATTTAATATTTGTATCACCCTCTTTTAACCATTTAATGTGAGAAGATTGCTTGTAAAAACTCTCCTAGTATTCTAAGGATTTAATCACATTTTTGATAGCCTCCCTTTCTTGCTCAATTAGATTAGAGCCATTTGGACATTGTCTCTTTTGATTTTGAATATTATTAAGATAGGTCTAATTATTAGTAACTCTTACATTTAGATCACCAACCTCCATTGAATTCAAGATTTTGAAAGCTTGTTTTACCATTTTAATCTTAGTGATAGCACAGTACATAGGAGCGCTAGAGAAAGGAGCAGTCCAAGCCTTTTCAACAGTTTGAAGGAAATTTAGATGGGAAGTAAGGAAATTTGAAAATCTAAAAGGGGAACCTCTCTTTATATTATGGATCAAAAGCCTAACCACTACAAGTGAATGATCAGAGATGTTAGGATTTTCAACTTTCTAGCAACAAAAAGCTCACCCTCTTGGTTATTAAACCTAGTAAAATTTGGTTAACTAGAGTTTAAATCAAACAAAACACAATCATCAATGCACTCCCTAAAATCCCTCATACTAGTGAGGGCATAAGTACTAACAATAAAAGTTTTATAGGAATAGAGGATAGAGTTAAAATCCCCAGCTAAAAGTCAAGGATTATTTTCCATGCCCATATGGATGCTTTTGAGAATGGACCAAAGATTCTTCCTATGGTTGCTATTATTAGAACCACAATCAATATAATCATCTGGCTCTACTACCAATGTAAGAAATTAGACATAATCATAAAGATTATCTTTAAACAGGATCATGGCATATGTATCAAAATAAAAACAATCACATACTTAGATTGATGTTTATAATTCCATTAGTTAAAGAACTTAGAAATCCTTCTGTAAAGAATCTACAAATATTTTGATGATAAAACTTGTCCCGTTATTTTAAATTTAAAGCCTTATATAGTTAACTTCAAAATATGAACTACCTTTAGTAGTTAATTAAACGATAAATGACAATGAAATCCTTATAGGTGTATGTGTATCATTCATCACACACAACAACACCTTATCTATCCTTATTCATTTTTTAATGCTTAATAGTATTCTTCTGCATTTATTGGATTTCTATATCGAAAGGTCTCTTGACTATAACTTTTGCCCCAAATACCTTCAACACTACAAAACCCATTAACAAATATAATTTATGTTCTCATAGACTCCACTTTCTATTTCTATAACATTGGTCAGCCCACACTTCCTATTAAGAAATCGACGATCACCTACAACTTGAGAGATGTCCTTAGCCTCTACTAAACAATCATATTCACTCAGTTCTACAAATCATTTAACTAGTCACCTAAAAGAATCAAGCTTTTACCATTTACAGGTATGTGAAAATCTTGATCACATGACCCTAGAAGTAAGGTCTAAGCTTCCTTATAGAAGCCACAAGAGATAGGATCAACTCATTTCAACTTCATATATCTTTATTGGGCCCTGTGAATGATTTTTTTGATATGGTATATAGATTTTTATTAGCTCTGTTTCTCTATTTCCAACTTTGTGCTAATAGTTAAATATGAAAAAACTAAATAGAGAAATAAAAGTTTTTTTAGTTAAGGAGTAAAAAGTAAAAAGAACTAGAAGAAGTTTGATTTCCATTTCTTAAAGGCCTATAGATTCCTTAGGCCCCAAGAAAATCTTTTACTTATCTTAAGGTGGAAAAATTTTATAATAATAAAGGTAAGTAGATCATGCTTTATTAATGACATCTAAAGGCTAATGGGAAGATTAGTAAGCTTGTCCATATTTTATCTTTAAGTAGTTATCCCCTACCTCGTTAAATCACTAAAAACTTAAGGAGCTTTCTTATTAAAACCCTAAAAATGCACTTTTGAGGGTTATCCTAACTTAGATTTTTACATAGTTTCAAAATAATTCCTCATATATATAACATGCTTTCCTATACCCTTTCTTTTCACTATCTTCTCATTTAAATACACCTATACACTTTTTCCCAACAAAGGTTTAAAGACCTTATTTACCACCTTCTAATAGGTTGCCCCAACATTCTTTAATTTGAATGGAATTACTCTTTAAAATATTAAGTTCCATTGTTTATGAAAGATGAGGTCATAAAACTCAATCACTTGTGACTTGCCACTAAATCCACCAATAATTTAATTTTAGGTAAAGGATAACTATCCTTTAGGTAAGACTTGTTAGGATCCATGATATCTACATATCTGCCTTACTTCCCAATTACCTTCATCAATATTAATAAATAGGTAAAACAATCTAGATATTGCATCTCTTGTATTAGTGAAGGATTGAGGAGAGAGAATAGGAACTCACTCTCTATTTGGAAATGAAATTGTATGAGTAGCTTGTGAGGGATCAATATAAGATTCATCACCCTAAAGTAATTAAAGAAAATGTTCTATTGTTCTTGATTAGTATTGATTTAAGAAATCCTTAGTCAAAGTAGGATGACATTTTTAAAATAGTTTTCAAATATCATTAATAAAATCAATTACTAATAGTTAAGAACTAATATGGTTAGATTCAAATAGAGTACATGCTAATTTCATATTTTATATATAATCAAAACATTGTATGATGAAAGGATTAAATTATACAAAAAAAAATCATGTACAAATAGGTTAATTCAGAACCACTTTGACATTTCTAATATTTAAATGGTCATGATGTATTATTAGATACCAATCTTAATCAATGATTATAAATTATTTAATTGGAAAAATAAAGATAAATTAAAGGAGAGTCTTAGAGTATAAGCACTCAATTTAAATCTTGAAGTTATTCTATAGATATAAGAAATCTTGATTATACCATTTTGAGACTCTGAAATTTTTTCCATTCCTATTTACTTATAAGATGAAACATATATTTAAATACTAGATGAATCAATGATTTATCATAATTTTTCTATTTAATTTCGAATCGATTGAGGAGAGAGAACAGGAATGAAGAGCTTTCCCCCCTTTTTGCCCCACTATTTGGTCTTAAGAATGCTGGTTTAAAAATAAGAATGAGTTATTGCCCTTCTCTGACTCTTACTGCCCAACTTGAGAGTGGAAAGCTAATGTTTTTTACTTATTAAACAAGACTAATTTATCTAATTATAATTTTTAATTATTACCAACATATTAGGAACCTATAATCAGCTAAGATAGATTATCTGAGAAGAGCAAAATTAATTAAGTTGGACTTAATTATAAAGCTTTAGAAACTTCAAATGTCAAATATTTGATATTTGATTATAAAGGGAAAAATATAAAAGGAGTTAGCACTTCTCAATTTGTAGAGATTGGATATGTATGCGACTGAGAGGTGATTAGAAAAAATCTATAGATTCAGGAAGACATAGATCAAGCTTCACAATAAGGTACGAATTTAAATTCGTTCTTTATTATATTATGATTTAATATTGTTATAATTTAAAGAGATTTTGGCTTTTAAGAAATTGAAAAAACAATTGTTTTGCTTTAGCTATATAAAATGTAATTTCATCTCGATTTCTCATTAAATTGTGTATCTAAATGGTTACATGTGCCTATAACATGGTCCGATTTGCTTTCCATTATTTTATTCGCTTTTCTTTTTGCTTATTAGTTTTCTATACAGGTTAAGGGAAGCAAGACATTCTCATGTACAGATACAAAGAAAAAGAAGAATAAATATCTTGTGTAACTTAGCATAAAATTTTAACTACTCAAACTACTTTCTTCATTGTATTAACTATTATTTTGCTCAATGGATGAAAATTTTCCAAAATTAAAGGTTGCACTCAATTTAATTAGGTTAAAATTAAATTGATCCAAGGAAAAGGGTCTTAAGTTAATGTATAAATGCTCTGTTCCAATTAAGGGAAATTAATTAATTTCTTTTTGACAAAAGGCTCATATAAACTTTAAAGTTTGCATATGAATTTGAGTGCCCCTGATGTTTGAAACGTTAAAGTTAAACCTTAATATTTAAAATTTTTAAAAAAGAATCTTGATACTTACAAATCGTTTAAAACTCATCCTAACATTTTAACATCATTAACCATACAATTAAGTTTCACATGGCTCTTAATTTTTTTAAATTCATATATGGGCCCTATCATGCCAATTTGATGTCATGTTGGCACTAGGGCCCATAAATAGACCCATTAAACCCCTTTAGAGGAAAAAGGGCTTAGTCTCTAAACTTCTTCTTCTTCAATTATCCATCTCAAAAAGTTTGTTCTTCTTTCCTCCATCATTTTTGTTCTTCTCTCCTTTTGATGGTGGCACCTTCTTTAGTCTTATTATTTCGTCCAACGCTTCTTCATCTTCACTTCTCCACCAATGGTAGCTTCTCTGAAGCAGTTTAGATTAGTAAAATCAACCAATCACCACACATGCAACACTCAATGTTTGGTTGTGATGATGCAATGGCTAGTTTATTTGTTGTTGTCATGTCTCTCTTGGTTTATATACAAAGTGAAAAGAAAGAGAAAGAGAGAAGTTTACAACTCCATACAGAGAGATAAAGAATAAAAATCTTGTGTAGATGACTCCAACGGCATTGGGCCCATGTCCTTTGATTACCTCGGTTTATGTATAAATATATATATGTACAAGTAGCTGAAGTCGAGTTGGGTTAGACTCTTTTTTTTTTCCCTAGTTCCTTGTAGGTATAAATGAAGCTAAAAGGAAATTGCCTACGAGCTATGCTTGTCCTTATCAAGCCCAAGCATTGAGAAGAAGACCATGGAAGCTTATATATATATATATATATATATATACTTTTGACAATTAGTCCAAATATTTTGTTCTCCAATTCCTAGTAGGTATAAATGAAGCTAAAAGGAAATTACCTATAAGCTATGCTTGTTTTTATCAAGCCAAAGCGTTGAGAAAAAGACCAGGGAAGCATTTAAGGAAGCTGTCATAACAAAAAGAGTGAAGATGAGAGAAGAACAGACATCTGCGATGGAGAAGTGAAGAAGAAAAACAAGCTTAGAAACTATGCTTTTTTACTCTAAAGGGTTAGGTAGGCCTATTTGTAGGTCCAACTGTCAACATCGTACCAAATTGACATAATGAAACTTACATATGATTTTTTCAAAAAATAAATAGGTGTCACGTGGTAATAAGAGTGTTAATTATTAGGATAAGTTTTAAATATTTTTTAAATGTTAAAATTTTTTTAAAAAAATTAAAAATTAAAAATTAATTTTAATGATTTAAAATATTATAGGCTTATCCAAATTTATATGCAAATTATAAAGTTTATATGACCTTTTGCCCATTTCTTTATATATATATATGTGAGTAATTATCTTTTTACCCCCGTATATTATTGTCAATTATCAAATATCCCTTATATTTTGAAAATATCATAGACCCCTTGTGATTTGATAAAATTATCAAACACCTCTTGAAACTATTTTGCTTTAACGTGGTCGCTAACATGGCGAATGTGCTAACATAGTTGGTTAACTATGCTAATGTGGTGATGACATGGCACTATTGAATGTACGAATTGATGACGTAGCAAGTGATATAGCTGCTGACGTGGCAAAGTGACTGTATAAGGAGTACATTGATAATTCATGAAAACACAGGGGGATATTTGAAAAAAATAAAAAACATAGAGAGTAATTAAAAAAAAAGAAAAACACAAGGAGTTGTTTAAAAAAATAAAAAACAGATTAATTACTTTATATATTATATTTATTATTTAAGGTAAATTTTATTTATAAAATTTTATTTATAAATTTTAAATTTTATAAAATATATTTATAAA
>JAOXYD010066406.1:0-12784 GCA_028565735.1 Pinacopodium congolense | reverse complement strand
AGATTGCAAGACTAATTCTATCTTACTTCAATTAGGGACAATTAGTTACACCTTGAGAGAGGGTAATAAAACTTTAGAAAATCTTAGGTCAGACACAATTAAATTGATAAGATAAAGGAGGATAAATAAGGATAGAACAACCCCTAAGTCTGTACTATTAAGTATCTTCTTTAGTTTACTTTCTTCTATGATTATTTACATTCAAATTTCGTTAGTTTAAGTTCAATTTTCAGTTCCGACCATCTTATTTCACCTTAAATAAAGTGAAGTTCAAATCGTTAAATGTTTAGATTCAATCCTTATGAGATCAAATTATTAAATACCTAATCAAATTTCCTTTAATTGACAATATTATATTATACATATATGTGTGTAGAATATTATATATATATATATTCATATATGAAAAAAATGTAATTATTGTCTCAATACTTAAGTATATGTAAATGTGTTTAGGTACTAAGACATACTGCATGCATTTATTATGACCTCTATACTATTTTTTTCTTAGTGCATTGTTTGTAATTAGTGGAATAAGAAATCTGCAAGACGTGCCTTTTAATGGGTATATACTAGGACCAATGCACACTAGTATGGTCATAAGAGATTTTATGATTGACTATGCTTTACTTATTTGAGATATGAAATGGACTTATCCTAGTTAATGCATTGCTTTTAATTGGGTCCCTGATTGAGACATTATTGTGATTTGATTATGTTTTGGACATGATGAGTGATAACTAGTTTATCAGTAATACATTTCTCTTTATAGTACTTTGGATTAAGATATCTTTATAACTATTATGAGCATAGATTCATGGTTAGAGCGTTAGTAATGCATTGCTCCTCGTAGCTACTTAAGGCTTAATAATGTATGGATTATCTTTAGAGATTAGGTTTCTACAAATGCTCCTTCATTACGATTATATGTATATTATATTTGTTTTGGCATGCATCGTGATTATATGTGTATATATATATTGGTATATTGGTATATTTTTATGTGTGAGCATATCATTGGGTATTGTATGGTGATGCAAACTTTCTCAATGAGACATGACTCCCTTCAACCATATTTTTCAAGTCAACTATCATCGATTTCACAATAATGACTTATAAGGATTGTCAATTGTAAAATTTCAAGTCATAAGTACTTCTTTCTTTATTCTTGATTATATTTGTATTTTAGCATTCACAGTAATATGTCTTTGAGCATTGCTTTTTCTTTTAATATGCATGACTTTTATTATATTGATATTACTCAATTTCTTACGCATGCCTATGATATTATTTATTTGAATTTTACATATAGGTTTATTGTTGATTATTAGGTTTACATGTAATTTGAGAGCTTTGATTCTTAGGTCCCATCTGCTAGTCATGTGCCTATTTTGAATTTTGACAAAATTGGTATCAGAACTTAAGTTAAATAATTTAAGGCTTAAAGGGTCATTCTACTTGTTATTGTGGATACACAGAAATTCAATTTATTTTTAAAATAACTCCCTCATTTATAATATTTATCTGTTTTATATGATTGCATTGACTATTCTTTTACTTCCTTTCAGCATAAGCAAAAAAGTGTGATTCCTTACCAGACTATATTAAAAGTCCTCAGCTTAAGATAAGGCACTAGTCCTGCAATGTCAACTCAGAGGCATCGTGAATGTAGAATGGTCAAAACTTTAAAGACACAAGTGAAGGAGCCAAGGCTATTACAAAGAGTCCTTATAATGCCTACATTTAACATATAAGTGTTTTTTATAGGATAGAATCCAATGATGCTATGTTTTAAGACTCAATAATGATTATGATAGAATAGTAACAACAACAACAATGGCAAACTTGACCATCAATAGCAGCCCTTGGTTAAGAGAGGACTAAATTCAGGGAAACCATCAACTTCCTCAACGAGGTAGAGATGAGGGGTAAGAGGCTACACTACTCCGAGACATGCCTGAAGGGTCTATTAGAGATGTCTTTGTCAAGAGTAGCTAAAAAGTTATATATAGACCACATCTTTCTATATTTAGGCACAATTACCTAGTTGTAATTAAAGGAGAAGTTAATAAACTATTTCCTCTCCATTGTAGCTCAAGAGGTGCTTAGGCCAGAGTTCTTAAACCTGTACCAAAAAGACAATACAGTAGATGAATACACCATAGATTTTATCAAGAAAAACCAATATGTTCTAGAGATTGTTTCCAATGAGTGAAGGAAGAATTGCCTTGACTAGTTATGAATACAGCATGAAGCGTTCAAAAACACCTTCCAGCTCTCAATAATGGAAACGGTAAAGGTTAAGCTTTTTACTAAGGTATAATCAGAGTAGAAGTTTTTGATAGAGGAGTGGCAATCTACATGGTAAGGTGCGGTCCAACCATAGACATCCAGGAGGATTCAAATTCATGCCTGGAACTAGTAATAATAATAGTGGGTAGACTTCCAGACATAATAGCTCAGACTTTGCATCCTTTACATGTCAACAAAGTAGCAAGACATATTAGGGTCCATGCTACATACTACTAGCAGTATGTTATAAACGTGGTCAGTACGGGTATCTAATCATATAATATCTAGCAATAGGGTATCAATTGTCTTATTTTAACATGGTGTAGTTGTAATTTCAACAATCATAAGGGGGATTATTGGTGTGGAACCTTATAACATGATATTATAAGTCCTTAAATTTATTCCACATCTCTCTTAGTTCCAATTTTGCTCCAACTTTACTAAAACTTAGCCCTTTCAACTTGTATTTGTATCCTCAGGTCAAATCTATATATAAACTTCAAATGAACACAAATCATGCATTTAAACATTAAAATAGGGATGAAATGACATTAAAAAACATATAGAAATACTATAAAATGTATCACTATCAAAATATCCCCACATTTGAACTATTGCTTCTCCTCAAGCAATGACTTAAACATTCTACTCAAACGATCTTAATCTAAAGTTAAGAGTTGATTGAGTAAAAATAAAAATCAATTCATGCTTTTAATTTAATTCACAAATCTCAACTTTATCATGACAAAAACTTAGTTAAACATATGCAAAACACACAAAGTTAGTAAAAGGTAACCCTATATACATAATACCAAATTTTCAAGCCATTTTGCATAAGTCATCATATGAATATAGTCAAGGATGATCAAAATACACAAAACACAACACAATTTACATTTGGAGTAATAAAGTGGAGGCCACCTAACCTTTTTATGTGAAGTCAAATGCCTTATCATAAATGACCCTAGTTATCCAACCAAGATACTCCTTTTTATCTTGTTTAAAATGTCATTGAACTTTTTCATGTAAAGGAGAACATTTTATCTTAAACACCCTCGATTACTAAATTAGATTATACTCTTAAATGGTTAATAACACTACTCATAACTTCAAGCTTTTCATTGGTTTGAGGAAAACAGAGTGAATTTTTCTCACTTATTCAACAATATAAATACACATTTTTCATATTTTTCTTTTCTTTTTCAACATATTATTTCAAACATCCCATTCTAAGTTCACATGACAAAACATAAAAAATGCACTTAAGCACTTAATATCATATAAAAGGGATAATAAACTTATGTAAGGCACTTAAAAAAAAGGAAAAATGAAAAACATGAGGGTCTGAAATCATTCAAGAATCTATCAATGCTTACCAAATAAAATACATCAATTGAATTTAAATACCATAATTAAAAATCAACTAAAAATTAAGATCCTTTTAAGATAAAACATTCAAATCACTACCATTAGACTCACAATAACTCAAGTGCAAAAAATTTTAACTTGCTCAACCCCCACACTTAAATTGGACACTATCCTTTATGTCACAAAATCAATAAAAATATGAAAAAGGGATCAAATAAGAAGACTCCCCTGATGAAGTGAAACCATGAAGTGGTTGAAGGAGATAGATAGTATCTACTTTCACTACCACTTTTGGCTCATACAAGACAAAACAAACAAAAGTAAGACACTCAAACCAAAAGGAATTAAAGAACTAACAAACAAAAAGAAAGAGATGCAAAAACTTAAGGAATGATTGGGTTGCTTCCCAATAAGTGCTTTTTTAAGTTCTTTAACTCAACCTCTTATTCGACGTCGTCTAGCATCAAATGCAAGCTTACACCCAACGTCATCTAGCATCAAATGCAATCTTAAGCCCGATAGGAAACATGCTCATAGTCATAGATGAACTCAAAAAAACTTCCCTAAGAATGGGCTCATAGTCAGCTGGATATCCATAACTTCAAAAAGGTGAAACGACATTGCTTCTCTGTCATATTCCAAGGTCCAGTCTCTGATGTAGACATCTCCTTTCATCTAGGATGGTCTAACTAATTGATTAAGCAATGGGTGTGACGACACTTCATCCTTCTCGTCACCTTCCCCCTTCAACTTGCTTGGCCATAACTCTTTCGACACCTACCCACTTTAAGGTTCTTACTCACTCTTCTTCCCTTCTTTCTCTTCTTGAACCTATGAATTTCTAGGAAAAGGAAAAGAAACTTAGTTACTAATAACATAAAGTGTATCACTTAACTTAAGAGGTTTTTCATCCTCCTCCATTTCTTGAACGGTCATCTCTTCTTCTCCTAGCTGCTCTTTCTCTTCCTCCATTGTGTTCGGGTTCTCCACTTATTCCCTACTCTCTGATGAAACTTCACACACCTCCTCCCAATGGCCTCTCTCTGACTGGTTAAGATTTCTTGAAGAAACTTAAACTTATATACTCCCTATCATGTCTGCTAATTGGCTCACTTAATCTTCCAAGTCCTTCAAGTGACTCCTTATTTATTTTTGGAAGTGAAGAATGCTTTTTGTCAAACTCTTTATGATCTCCTCCAATAACATCCTATCAGCTTGTGGTGACGATGGTACAGATGGAGGCATGGGTTAGAAGTGTGAAGGACTCTAATAGCATATTAGTAGAGAATTGAAGCTATACTACT
The DNA here is from genome assembly GCA_028565735.1 of Pinacopodium congolense. Lineage (NCBI taxonomy): Eukaryota > Viridiplantae > Streptophyta > Magnoliopsida > Malpighiales > Erythroxylaceae > Pinacopodium > Pinacopodium congolense. The sequence continues at coordinate 7,820 of JAOXYD010066406.1, read as the reverse complement.
GCGTATCTTACAAGATAGGAAACATACAAGTATAATAAACCAAAAATGAGCAAACATCACCTACCTTAACTTCTTTGTTTGTCCTTACTTGCACCATTAAGGATGTCAGATTTGCCACTTGTTTTTTTAACTTAGAAGTAGCATGCAAATTAAACTCCTTATCAGAATAATTAGAATAGAAAATATCTATCTAAAATATATGCTACTAATGAGCCATTACCACTATAAATTATCAAAATCAGAAAAACACGTGAGACTAAAACAAATAAAAGACAAAGTGATAATGATAAAAAAAAAGAAAAACAACATAAGAAATAGATAAAACACAAGTGTCAATTCCTCGGTAATAGTCCTAAAAATTTGGTGTAGAACCTCATAACATGATGCTTTAAGTCCTTAAAGTTATTTTATAGCTTTTTTAGTTTCAATTTTACTCCAATTATACTTAAAACTTGACCTTTCAAATTTTATTTATATCCTAAGATCAAATCTGCATGTAAATAAAAAGAAACACAAATCAGGAATTTAAACATCAAAATATGGATGAAATGAAATTGAGATACATATAGAAATACTATGAAATGCATCCCTATTAGTTATAGTTTGGTGGCTAGAAACGCCGAGGATTTGGGAGGAGATATTCGAGAGGTAGACCTAAAGGCCACACCTAAGGACAATTCTCTAATTCTCAATAAGTAGGTCATGATTAGGAAAGAGTATTCACTCTCACCCCTCAAGAGGCATAGGTTTCAAATGTATTGGTATCGGGTATTATCTCCAATTTTTATTAGAAAATATAGTTTTAGTAAATCTAGAAGAGAACCATTCCTTCGTGTTTCTTAATTTCACTATAAGTCTGAATGTTATACTAGACAAGATGAAGGATTACTTGTCCATCTCTACATCTCTCATTGAAGCCATAAAGGTGGATCTAATTTATTGCTCATGTCTTATGGAAATTGATGCTAGGATGTTCAGAAAAATCTAATGGCATTGTCAGTCATAGATTTTGATATAATATTAGGGAAGTACCGATAGTTTAATCACTATGGGATCTTATATTACAAAGAAAGGAAAGTAGTATTTTAGATTATAATTGATGTAGAGTTTACTTTTGAGGGAGATAAAAAGAACTATTCCATATAATATAGTTTTAGAGATAAAATCCAATAAGATGCTTAGGCATAGGTGTCAAGGATTCTTAGTCTCGATTAAGGATCTATCTACATAAAAAAAAATAGCATCCAAAGTGTTCTAGTAGTTTAGAAACTTCTAAATGTATTTCCTGAGGAGATGTCAAGATTAATTCAAGAGAGAGAAGTTAAATTCTACATTGACATAAGGCTTGGTAAAACTTCCATTTTGATATTACCATGTAAAATAATACATGTCAAGTTAAGGTAATTAAAGAAACAACTGTAAAATTTACTAGATAAGGGCTTCATCAGATCTAGTACCTCACCATAAGGTGTGCTATTACTATTTGAAAAGGAAAAAGATGATTCTATTCAGTTGTGTATTGACTACTAATAGTTAAATAAGGTGAATATTTGAAATAAGTATGCACTACTCCAAATTGATGGTTTATGCTAGGTATTTTTCTAAAATTAACCTAAGATTTTTATACCATTAACTAAGGATCAGAAGAGAAGATGCATCCAAGATTGTCTTCAGGGCCTGGTACAGCCATTACGAATTCTTAGTAATGTTCTTTGGCCTTACTAATACTCTAGCAGCCTTTATAGACTTATAAATAAGGTGATTAAGTGTTCTTGGATAGATAACACTTAAGTATAGTATTGGAGACACTTAGAAAACATCGAAAATATGCTAAGTTCTTAAAGTAATAATTTTGGCTTGAGAGTGTTACATTCTTAGGGCATTGGTGTCTAAGGATTGGATACAAATATACTTAAAGAAGATGGAAACTGTAACGAACTGAAAAATACCAAAATACAATGATAAAAGTGCAAAGCTTCATGAATTCGATAGGCTATTATAAAAGGTTTTTCCAACAAGTTTTCAAAAATAATATCCTTGTTAATCCAACTGATGCAAAAGGAAGTTAGTTTGCTTGTTATGATGCTTGTAAGGAGGGTTTTCAGAAGTTGAAGAAGTGTTTGACCACATCACCAATAATGGCTTTAGGATGTTCGCTAATGTAGAATGGTAGAGTGATCACTTATGCTTCTAATTAACTAAAGAAATATGAGAAAATTACACTATCCACAATTTGGAGATCACAGAAATAATATTTGCCTTGAAAATTTAAAGATATTACCTGTATAGAGAGACGTTTAACTTACACATATTGCAAAAGTCTAAAGTATATATTCCAGTAGAAGGATTTAAATATGATAAAGAATTTGAATGGAATTACTAAATGAATACAATTACACAATTTAATATTATCTTGGCAAGGTTAATGTCATAACAAATGCACTAAACAAGAAGTCTTCAAGTAGTTTAGTGCGTATCATAATAGAAGGGAGAGCTTTGACTAAAGCGTTATATGATATGATGGATCAAAGTGTTTAATTTTATATTTCAAATTCAAAAGTATTATTAGTTAGTATTAGGGTGCATTCAAAGTTGTTAGACAGGATCAAGGCTACTCAAGGCTAAGACCTTAAGTGTTAGATATTTATGTCTGAAGTCTGAGAAAGGCACTGCACAGATTTTGAGGTCGATAAAGAAGGCATCTTACAGATGAATGGGAGATTATGTGTGCTAGATGTAGAAATTTTGAAGGAGACTTTAGAAAAAATGCAATATGTGACATATAATATATATTCAGGTTCGAATAAGATATCTCATAACATAAATTATATGAATTGATGAGACATTATGAAGAAGGATATAACTAAATATGTTTCTAGATGTTTAATATTCCAACAAATAAAGGTGAAATATCAGAGGCCTTGAGTAAATTGCAACCATTACCAATCCTTGAATGAAAATGGAAAAGGATTAAAATGGATTTCATGGTCAGCTTATCCTATATAAGGGATTGATATGACTCAGTCTGGGTAAATGTAGATAGGTTGATGAAGTCAACCCATTTCTTATCATTGAAAACTACCTACTCAATGTCTAAATTCGCATGAGTGTATGTCTAGCAAATAGTTTATCTTCATAGAGTGCCCTTGTCGATAGTTTTTTATCGAGGATCATAGTTCTCTTCCCAATTTTAGAGTGTTAGGGGTCAAATTGATAGAGTTCTAATAATTAATTTTTTGAATTATGATCCCTAATTCAGTACTTAATTGTTAAATTTATGTCTTATTATGTTTAATTTGTAAGATGGAGCTTGATAATGAAGATTGAAGCAAAAATGAGAAGAGAATGCCTTAAATCAGTCTATCAATGGCACTCTTATAGGGTCACATTAAAGGATGAATAAAGGGTCGTTAATAGAGATAGCAGTAGCCTACCGTTTTAGGAGCAGTCAACAATTCTAACTCCAATTCTCCACAATTGCAGCTGTAATATGTCTCCAACTTATCCCCTTTATCAGCTAGCACATGTAAGAGTCTTCAGAGGCTACATAACACATGGAATAACACACACATAAAAAACATGTAACTAACTTAGCATATTTCAAATCTAACATTAGATAGAGAAGCTTTTGCTTCTCTCTTAGATTTTCTTCAATGTTTTAGGCTTAAACACTTGTAATTCAAGTTATGTTGTGTATTTTGAGTTGTTGTTTATTGGAAATTGAAGCTAAAACATGTATCTGAGTTTGTAAACCATTATAAGGGGTTTCCTAACTCAAATTATTACTTGTTTTCTCCTATTTTCAAATTAATCAAAGTTTATGTTCTTATCTTCATATTCCTAAGTGTTCTTTAATTTTCTTGCAAGATCTTGGGGATCTCTAAGCTATGTTGATGTCCAGATCAAGTTAAGAAGTTCAAGACTTGTCCAAAAGCTTTCTAAACATGTTTTATAACTTCTAAACTACTTATTTCAGCTTATATTTGTAGATCTACTAAAGTATGTGGCTTAAGACGCATGTTTTATATGCTTTGATGATTATGTATGCTTAAATCTATTTTCCAGCTTCGAATTTATGTTTTAATGTTTTAGGATAGTTTGAATGCATGTAATAAGGTCTGATTTTGTTTATTGAAGATCTTAAAGTTTTGATTTTAGCCTGATTAACTAAGATTAGAGGTTATTTTACAAGAACGTGGTCAAGTATTTCAGAGTCCCTGCAAATATTATAAGTGATCAAGATGCCAGGTTCACAGGCTAGTTCTGGACGTTTCTATTCAATATAATGGATTGAGATTTGAAGTTTTTGATAATAAATCACTCACAGACGAATGGCCAAATTGAATGGATTAGTGGCTTATCAGGAGGAATAGTTGTGGCATTATATAAGTGTAAGTCATCATAACTAGTTAAGTATACTTAATACGGTGCATTTTTGTTATAACTTGCACAAATCTTTAGTTATAGAGAAAAGTCCCTTCAACATTGTGTTGGGTCAATAATCTCTCACTACTCTTGAGATCGCACAATAAAAGACAAGTGGCAAGTGCCCTGTGGCATATAAGTTTGTAATGGAGAAGCAAGAGTTGTTAGACGAGGCAAGGGATAGTCCTCCAAGAGCTTCTTGATGGATGAAGCAGCAAGAGGTCTTCAGAGCCAATCGTTGGAGTTTAACATGGGTGATAAAGTTTTGTTAAAACTAACCCCGTAAATTTTGAAGAAGATCTCAAGCAAGCAAGTATATCGAGAGTTAGTGTCAAAGTACAATGGATTGTTTGAAGTGTCAAGCAAAGTATGGAATGTGGCATATCAGTTAAAATAGGCAGAGTGGTTGAAGATTCACCTTACTTTCATATTAATTTTCTCAAATCTTAGTATAAGGATGCATCAGATCCACATAAGAGTCAAGTGAAGTGAGTTCTTCCGATTTCGAGAATTAAGTGGAAAATATCCTATATCATTAGAGAATGGGTAAACATAAGAATAATTAAAAGGAATGAGTTCTTGATTCAATGGAAAGCAAAGCCTACCACGGAAACTATGTAGGAGAAAGATACAACCTTGTGACAACTTGAGGATCAGGTGAATGCCTATCTTCAAACTAATTTAATGAGGACATTGAATCCATCTGATGGGGGTGGTTTGTAGATCCTTAACATTCAAAACACTTTTTAATGACCTTTTAAAGTTGATTTTATAGGGAAGGTTAACTAAATCAATGCATGAGGAAGGCATGTGAAAATTCTAAAGCAAGCATAGGCGAATGGAATCAGACTTGAAGTGAATTTTGGTAGAGTCTCAAACTTTGTGAAGATTGACTTATCCAAGGCTAAGTATTTGATGGACTAATGATTTGGCATATGCTCAAGTGAACAGACCATGACTAACGGATTTGTTGTAGATAAGTATAAGATCGAACTAGTGTGTTATGCAAGGTTTCGGCTTGAATCACTCAGCATCATCAATAAATAAAGATCATGAGAAGATATTGGATAATGTGATAGAGATCTAGTGGGACTAAACATCTGAAAATAGTGAAGATCTTCAAAAATAAGAATGTATGAGTCCTAATCAAATGTAAACTCTTATCTTTTAGTTGTAATGTAATTTTATCTAATTAATTAAAGTCCTATTTGAATAAGGTTATCATTTGATTGATCATGTGATGTAATCTAATAAGAACAAATATGATCATAGGTAGTCTAATTCAATTAAGATTTGAATTGTAACTTGACCTTCAAGTTAATAGTACCTATATATAGTTCATTTAAGTCTTACTCTCTCTTGTTCTTTTTTTTTTTTTTTTTGCCTATTGTTTTCTTATTACTTTATAATATTCTTACTTCAAGTATGAGGATTAAAGACTTTGAGAGTCGAAAAAGACCAAGTTTTACTTAAACGAACCTAAACAAGATTGCTATGCAAAAGTATTAGTGTTGTCTTTTGTGAAAGTTCGAGTCTCTTATAAGATTTTGTATCACATGACACATAATCAAAGATAATTAAGCAAACATCTAGAATTAATCCTAAAGTGAGTATTTTGGCAATTCCATGATGAAATACCCTTTTTGTTACATTCTCATACCAATTAGACAAGATATTGCATGAGGATTTATAGGTTATATTAGGTATCGCCACTTTCAAGGCTAGTCTTTTGGGTGGAATGGGCCCTTAGACTTATACTTTTATCACGGTATCAGAGTAGGTTGAATCATTATAAAACTGCACCTACCCTGGGTAAAGATGTCTAACCCTATCTAAGCTAAGGGGGTGTGTTACATTCTTATACCGATTAGACAAGATATTGGGTAAGAATTTATAAGTTATGTTAGGTATCACCATTCTTAAGACTAGTCTTTTAGGTGGAATGGATTCTTGAGCTTGTACCTATATCACTTTTACCATAAAAGGCAAGAGTATAGAGAAATAGGAAAAGGAATTACCTCATCAAAGGGATGACCGCCCGGCTCAGCCTTCAAATCTTCTTGTAACTGCTGTGCAATAGAAGCACAACAAAAGATAATTATATTTAGTAAAAACAGGCAGTTCAACTCGCAAAATTTCCGACAGAGAACATGAGGGTGTTCCCTTATCGCGGCAATACGATTAAGTAATACCACTAGTATGCGGTACCTGAGCAAGGCTGACAATCTCACCACGAACTGCATATTCACATTTCAAAACCTGGAAAAAAGCAAACAGAAAGGAAAGCTAAGGGGAAAAGCCACAGAATGTAGTAGAAAATCCTCTGAAGAATAGAAAGAAGAAGAAAAAAAAAAGATTGCTTGATCATCAATCAAAAACCACAAAACAACCGGAAAGGGATAGACAAGCCAAAACAAAACCATCCCAGAAGCAAAGAAGCAGTCAGATCAATCAAACAGTGAATGAACCTGAAAAATCAAAACTGAAAAACAATAACCGAGCACCTTGGGATTGATGGTGTCAAGAGATACAGGAGCCATTGAAGAAGAAGAAGAAGAAGAAGTGTCAAGAACAGAACTTGACGACAAGAAATGTGAAGAAGAAGGAGCGAGAGGACGCAGCAAGTTTTGATATTGATGTAAACGGTTTAAGATGCTTTTAGCTTTCACAATCAGGAGTTTCCGCATCCTTTATAGAAATTGACACGTCGAGATTCAAAGTCACAGACAGAGAGAAAAGAGGGTTGACATCGTTTTCTGAAGCCTTGATCAGAATGTACGCTTCAGATCACAGATGGAGAAAAGAAATGTAGGCTTCAGACCTTGGGAGGGCAAGTTTTATTTTTCCTGCCTTACGATGCATCCAAGATTCTAGGCTGTTGAATTGAATGTTCCTTCTCTTCCAACTGTTCAAGATAAAAATCAATTGACAATGGTTTGACTGCAATTTTGCAGGCTTATTATTTATGGAATAATATTCTCATAATAATTACAATTTAATTTAATTTAAATTGTTCAGTGTTTGTTGAAACGGCCTGCACCTCTCATTTCTTCCACTGCTGGTTTTGTTACTTTTGCTCAAATTAGCTTTGGAATTATATAAAAGATTAAAGGATAAAACAACTCGTTTTAGTTCTTTCCATAATATAAAAAGAATGGAATTTTATCCACTGTTTAATTAAAAATGTCCGTTTCAAACAATATAACTTTGTTTTCGAAAACTCAAAATATTAATAACTCAGGGTGATAATATTTTATGAAACATTTGAGAAATATTGGTATTTATTTTTTTAACTAGAGATTAAATTTTTATAAATATGGTTGTTGAAATAGAGATATGCAAAATTCCCCCCCCCCCCCAATCAATTTATATATAGGTATATACATATAGATCTT
>JAOXYD010066395.1:0-12784 GCA_028565735.1 Pinacopodium congolense | reverse complement strand
ACTCTTTACCTTGAAAAAGATTGTACTTGTTTTGATTGATTAGTATAGAATCATCCAACAAGTAGTTGGAAAGGAGATGTAACCTATCTTTGAGGTAGGTGAACTTCTTTAAAATTGCCTTATTTCTTTCTCTTATATCAACCTATTGCATTTATTTTGATATTTGCATTAGCATTCCATATTAGGTTGAATCTTGGATTAGTGATTACATGTAGTTTCCCAATTAATTTAGGTTGCTAGTTTGAGTTTGCGAAAAGTTTTAATACCCAATTCACCCCCCTCTTGGGTGCCATAGGACTTACACATTATTTGTTTAACAAACTCTTAGTAAATTCTATTAATGTTATTGAGCATTGTTTAATATATTATCCTAAATATCTTTATTGAATCAAGGGAGGTTTCACCTAGGTTTTGATGATGACAAAACAATATTCCCACTAATGGTTTTACATTGTTTTATATTTTGAAAAGATAAGTTTGAAGAAAAAGTATTTAAGAGATATAATTCAATTTTTTGGTTCTAAAATGGGAAATCATGAAGAACAAAAGTAAAAGAAGAGGATTAAGATGAAGATAGTGTTATTATATAGGTTATATCTTGTAATTTTTATTGTAATCTTATCTTGGTCCTTTCAAAATATTTAATGTTTTGAAATCATGTATAATGAATTCATCTTTAGTGTTTATGCAGATAGACTATGCAATCAAGAGGAATCACGTGCAAAAGTTTTAAATGATCAATTTGAAGCGTGTGTGATGAATTTTGTTAAAATAAAGTGATTAAATATGTTAGAATAGGTTTTGTAGTTGATTGAATATTTTAGAATATGTGAAGTTTGAGAAAACTTAGTTTCTACGTAGGTTAATTAACCAGTGTTGTTGATCAACTAGTGTATTAGAGTGCTAAACCAATTACTAGTTTCACTAGTCATCTAGTGATAATCAGTTTCCAAGTTCCCAGAGGAAAATTTATGATAAATGATTTTAATGCATTCCAATGATAACAATGACTAGTTGATAAATTTCACCTATAAATAAGTGCGTTGAAGTGTTTTATGCATTAATTGAGTATGAAGTTGAGTAGCATTTAAGTGATTTTTTAAGTGTTTTGGTTATGTTTTTGTAAAGTTTGTTGCATTCATCATTTGGTTTATATATGAGCCTCTCTAAACACTTTGGATTAGTTAAATGTGAATTCTTGAAGTGTATTTTGGGGTAGTAAAAAACTTGTGGGATTGTAAGTGTAAAGATTACTCTTGTCTTGTGAAAAAGAAAGTGACTGTATAAGGATTAATCTTCACTTGTTAAAGAAGATAATGTTAGTAAAATTTCCAAAGAGGTATTAAAGAGTGGACGTAGATATGATTTGGGCATCAAATTACTATAAAAATCATTTTGTATCTCTCTTCTTGTTGCTCTTTGCTTTTTCAAGTTTATTTTATTTCAAGCCATATTATTATATTTTTTATTATATATTTTTTACATTCAACATTAAATCAAGAGGGATATATTTAATTAGGAAAAAAGAGCTAAAAATTTTAGGAGTTATATAATTTACCCGTTGGGTCTTATATGACTAATAAGTGGTACCAAAGTTAAGATTCATATGGTTATATTTCAAACAAAATAATGAGTATATGACTATAGCATGGAACATTTTAACACATCAGTCCCACTCATTAGTCTAGAAGGCCAAACTATTAGTAAAGCATCCTTTTTGTTGGTGATTACAACTTGTATTGGAAGAATACGAAGAAGTTTTTCTTAATGGCTGAAAATGTGGATTAATAAGAGATAGTTTCGAATGGACCTTGTAACTATTATGATTATAGGATATAAGAAGACATCTAAAACAAAAGAAGAATAGAAAAACAATGATAAAATACTAGTGTCAATCAATTGTGTGATAAAAACTACAAAGTAAGTTTAAAAAGGAATGCTTACTTTTTAGAATAGTTGACATTGGTATTTCATTTTTAGGGAGAAAGGAAGAAAACATTTACAACATTAATCTAAATGATTTCTCTAACCATGATATAAAGTGTCTAGTGTCTATGAGGGAAGAAGTGTGAATTTGTTATAAAAGACAGACATGCAAGCATGGAGTTATTATCAAATTTCAATTCAAAGAAACTAGTAAATGAGCTCCCTAGCACGAAGTTTGAGAAAGATAAAATATATAAAGCTTGCCATATGAGAAAACAAGTACTCGTTCAACAGTAAGAAATTTGTGAGTTCCTCTAGACCTTTAGAATTACTTTTTATATATTTGTTTGTCCCTACTACGGTTACTAGCTTAGGAGGCGAGTCTTATGCATTCATCATAGTAGATGATTTTAATAGATTTACAAGTTTTTTGTTTCTAAGTAACAAAGATGAATATTTTAGATCATTTGTGAAATTTTCCAAGAAATTCAAAATGAACAAGGTTTAATAATTGCTTATATTAAGAGTAACCACAATAAAGAATTTAAAATGAAATATTTGAATCCTTTATGATAAACATGATATTTATCATAATTTCTCTAAACCTATAACCCCAACAAAATAATATTATAGAAAGAATACGAATATGATTTGTTTAAAAGCTTTCAAGCCAAAAATATTGCATTTGTTTATCAAACTATCGATAAAGTATAAATTAGGCCTATCATAGATAGAACTCATTATGAACTTTGGTATGGGAAAAAGCCTAAAATTAGTTATTTCACAATTTTTTAGTTATAAATGCTTTACCTTGAACACTAAGGATAACCTAGGAAAATTTTATTCTAGAACGGATGAAGGAATTTTTATAGGATATTCTTTGACTAATAAAACATATAAAGTGTTTAATAAGAGAAATCTTATCATTAAAGAACCGATGCATATTATATATGATGAAACTAACCCTATTGAAAGTAAGAGAAGCTCTAAAGATGTTGATGTAGGTCTATTCAAGGATTTAGAGAAATTAGTCATTGAAGACATAAAGGAGGATGATCATGTTACCTCACAAAAGCTAAGTAGACAAAATTAAAAAAAAGGAAAAGAAGTTCCTAAAGGATTTAATATAAGAAGGATCATTTATCCCAGTAAATTCTAAATGATGTTTAATGAGGGTTAACAACTCGACCTTTCTTTAGGAATATGTCTCATCTTGCATTCATTTCACAAATTAAGCCTAAAAATGTAAAATAGGTGCTTAGTGACTCTAAACATTCTCAAACACATCTTTACTGCATACATATCAAAAAAATTTCTTAAAAACATTTTTGTATATAAAGAAGATCATTTTAAAATCTTTCCCACATAATGCTTCTTAATTTTCTAACTTATACATATAAATACTAAATATTATTGTAGCATACATTTTTTTTAGCCCATAACACTTTGGAAAGATTACGATAAGGATTATAGTAAAAATAAAAAACAAAACCTATTAAATTTTACTATCTTGGTTCTTAATCCTTTGCTTAACATTTTTTATCTTCGTTCATAAAGACTTTCTCTAACTATGCCTCTAAATTATATCTCTTGACAACTTTTCCTCAAAAGTATCTTTTTAGCATATCAAATCATAAGAAAACCATTAGTAATATTGTTTTTTAATCATCAAAATCTACATAGAACTTTTCTTGGTTCAACAATCTCTCCCTCTTTAATGATGACAAAACTATATAATATTAAAAAACATAAAAATAATATCTCATACAATTGCAAACCATTTTGCTTCTTCTTAAACTAATATCAAACAAATTTCCCTCCTTTTATAATCAAAAAAATGTTCTAAACATATACTTAATAAATCTTGTGGCTCCAATTCCAGCCAAATTTTCTTAATTCCATTTAAAAGTTTATTTAAAAAACGCTTATTAACTCTTCCATATCATCACATATTAACTCTCTTCAAATGCTCAGAAGCCATTAGTATCTTTGACTTCTACTAAATTCATCAAAAGTCAAGCTCCCCTTAACTTAATCAAAATTTAAGAATCTCCCTAAATTCATACATTGTAAATTATTTAAAATTTGAATTGCCTCTAAATAAAACATAATATACGATTTCTGATGAATCATAACAAGTTACACTCCTACTAAATGTAACGTATCAAGGAGTGAAAAATCAAGAAAGAGATTGCAAACTCCAATTATGCATCAAAATGATAATTCATAAGTATAAATATCATTCAAGTTATAGTTCCCATTATATAAGACATCTAATATCACATATTATTCTCCCTTTTTTTTGGAAATTGACACAATATAAGATAAGATTGATCCAAATCATCAAAAAAAATATAATTTATTAAATACTTTTTCCTTATTCATGCATAAAAATAATTCAAAAATCAAATCATAAATAATTCAAAAGTCATGTTCTCAAAACTTAAAAACTTAAACTCCCCCTAAGTTTACGTCTCATAAAAACACTAATATATGAGTTAATATGTTATCAAGCTTTTCCACCTTTTTATAAGGCTGAAAAACAACATAAAATATACTCATCAAAATCATCAATACTAAAAGCTCCCCTATAAATAGAAACAATAATTTTTCCTCCTTTTATTCATATTAAAATACTATAAATATGCAAATTTATAAGCATTAAATAGAGAAATGATCATAAGGGACATCTAATATCACAAATATAATTCAAATTTCAACATTCAAATTCTAATAACCCAAGTATGCCAAAATACCTTTATGCAACTCCTATATAAGGCATCTCAATAAGCTATCTCTCCAAATAACAAATTCACACACAATTTAGCATGATTTCCAATTTTGTCCTAATCATGCATCATCTAGTCATATAGGATTAATGTACATATCATTTTTAATAACATAACTCTCTCCCTCTTTATCTATGTAACATGTATATGAGAAATCACTAAAATTGACCTCAAATATAATTATAATCCATCATTCATGACTAAAAAATTAAAACATTAAAATCATCAAATGCCACTCAATGTAATCATTCTAACATCAAGAATAATCCAATTTCATTTCATACACCAAAAACATCCAACCTAGAATAAAAAAGGTCATGTATCTACCTTTTTATGTATCATCAATTTGTCATTTCATTTCTTTCTTCACATGGTAAAATGATGTATCTTGGAAAGAATCCTTCAAATTCTATCAATACTTTCAATGTTCGTTGACTTGTAAAACAAAATTTTTTGAATTTTTGGTACTTATACTAACTTAGGTCATTAAGGATTAGTAGCCTTCCTATCATTCCAACCTCTTAGTAGATTATGCTGCCATCTTTTTTTATTATGGCAAACTTTCTCTACATGACCAAAATGCCCATGAAAATAATGTATTATATATGCATTGTATAAATTAGAATGGCTTCATAAGTTGTTATTCCTAAATTCGTTTCTAGGTGTTTTATCACTATATTTCATCCTTTGATGAAAATGGGACCTCAGATGGTAATTAGAAATGTTTCTAGTGTCATATACATGCATATAAGGAGCATAGAAATGTGTTAAACCTCTTTATCTTTCATAAGGACTAAATGTCTCATATTATGATTATGCATTTCTATAGAAGTTATGCCTATTTTTGTTTATATGTACTTCTCCCTTAGACTTTAGTCTAGATCCATACATTAAGGTGTGATAATTCTTTTTGGGAAATTGTCACCTAAAAGATGTGACTATTTATTCATGTGATGATCTTGGTGTACTTTCATCTTCTAAGTTCTTCCTTTTAATAAAGGTGATCTTACTACTTGGTTGACCATTCTCAAAAGTATGTTCTCAACCATACTTATCATTTGATGGTTTTTAAATATTAAGCATGCATTTTAATTTTCTTTTCCCTTTGTGAATTTAAACAATGAGTTCTTAAGACCTTCTAATTCCTTTTTCAAATAAATTTTTTTATCTCTCATTTTTTGCATGTCATTATTATCCACATTCTTTAATTCTACTTCTCTTTTCAAACCTTCATTCTTTTTAAGGGCCAATTTGATTGCATTTTGATTGATTAATTGATGAATTATGCCTCTAATTATATGTTTAATTGGTTAATTTATATATTGATTTTTAATTTGTAGGATGTTGATCAAAGTTGGAAAACTTGTTTAAAAAGATTAAAGCTTGACTCAATTGTCAACCTATAATGTGGGTCTGTAGCCCCAAGTTTAAGGATGAATAGGGTTCCGCTTAAAGATGATAAATCCCAAGGTTAAGAAGTCAAAATTCGACCATCAATGGTGGGCTATAGGGTGTCATTAATAAAGCAATTAACAATATCAGCTCCAAATCTCTAATTTTACAATTGTGGCATGTCTCTAAATAATGCCCTTATCTACTAGCATATATGGAGAGTCTAGACAACATGAAAAATAACAAAACAATGTATGGAGACTCATCCAATGTACAAAATTCATATCTGCTTCTAGAGAGAGTTGCTCTTGCTTCTCTCTTAGTTTTCCTTATAGTTTCTTAGCTTCAAACACTTATGATTTCTGAGTTTCTGCTTGTTGAAGAACGTTTCCAAGACATATATCTATGTTTCTAAAACATCGTAGGGGGTTACTAAACTCAAATTAATATTGTATTTTCTCTATTTTTTGGATTGATCAAAGCTCATGTTGGCCCTATATGATACCTAAGAAGGGGGTGAATTAGGTTCTTAAAATTTGTTTGCAATATTATTAAACCTAAGTTTTTTTTACTAATTTTAATTAAACGCGAAAGCTAAACAATAATTTAATTATAAAAATTAAATAAAAACAGTAAATTGAAAAATTAAATTAAATGCATAAAATTAAAAGAGAAAAGGAAGAAGGGACACAACTGACTTACCCTACATCTAGTCCCTAACACCACTGTTGAGATTTTGTTCTTATTGAGATCAACAAGAATACATAATGCATTCCTTTTGCAAGGCTCAAGGGTAACCTTTCACTCTCCCTTTTCTAAGGTTTAGGAATAACCTCACAACACTCTTCTTTTTTAAGGATTAAGAATAATCTTTGCACGAATTTCACTTGTAATTAACCCCAACTAAACAATCTTACAAAATGTCACTCAATTGACTTGCCAAAGTGCTTAGGGGCTAACAAAATATAAGAATGAATACACTATAAGAATCACACAATTTCACTAGAAACTCTTAAACACTCTCAATAACACTTCATGTTAATGTATAAACACTTTTAAAACTTCTTCCATGCATAAACAACATACAACACACCTATTTATACTCATTTCAAGACCAAATAATTGTTCATCCAACTTTCATATTCACTAAATTATTTTATCATTGTAAAGTAGCTGTTGTCTAACACTCACTTGAGATTCTCTTCATTCGATCAACTGAACCTCAACTATCAATCAACCGATCTCCTGATTTTCCTCATTTGGTCGACCAAACCATGCTATCGATTGACTGATTGTCATTCGGTCGGTCAACCCTTATAGGTCGACACTTTCACCCAAATCCATGCAAACTTAACCAAAATCAATTTATAACCCAAATCAACATATTTTAACAAAACCTAAATTCATTCATCTTACCAAATTACCTTAAGACATTATTCTAACCAATTTCATTCAATTCATTACTTGCAACCACATATTCAATCGATTCATACATCATCAGAACAATTCAAATAATTCAAGACTTTATAAGTCATACCAACTTAATCAAGTTGTCAATTCATTTACTTAAAACAATTTACTCATTTATTCAAACAATAACAAATTCAATCATCACACATACTCATGAAATATCATACATGCATTCATTCATCTATCAAGAGTTTTTCTACACACATCAAACATATATAATACCTGTTGATTATGCATCCTATATGCAAATACTAAACATGAATTTAAGATTCATAAGTGAGCCCTTTCAACACTATAGAAAGATTAAAGAGAAGACTTACATATTCACTTAAAACCTATCAAATTCTACTCTTGAGCTTGAGCTTGATCTTTTATCTTTAATCTTTAAGATCAATTCCAAAGCTCTTCTTTTATGAATTTGGTCTTCAATAAGTTCCATATACTTCATAAACTCTAAGAAAGGGCTTCTCATCCATGCACTCCACGTCTTCACCAAACTCTTGTTTTCATCAAAACTATCTTAACAAACACATCCAACTTCAATAATCACATTAGTAAAAATACTTTTTCATCATCAAAACAAAGGTATAACCAACCTTTGATTCAACAATAAGTTCAGATGGGATACTTTTATTATGTCATGGAGAGTACAAAGGAAACTATAAAGGCCAACTTGAAAAATTGATCTTCTTTATATGGATTTCTCCTTTTTTTCATTAATGACAGATGGAAAAAAAAACAACTTTACTCTCTCTTATTTACTGCTAGAAAATTTATCAATCCAAATATATATTTCAAATATGATTACGCAAAGAGGATTGAAGTAAAAGGGGGATGTTGATCATTATCACCATCATTATTGACCATAAGATGATGTAAGACCTCCTCAACTTACAGACGGAGACATGCAAAGATGTTGTTGATGATTTTAAGATGTCTATAACATTATGGTAATGAGACAACCTCAATACAGGTATACATTTGTTTACTTTTATTATTATTTTTAAATTAATTATTTCTTTATTTCATTTATAAGATTCTTTTTATTGTCTTATAGTTGCTTGGTGGGACCAATTTAAGAGTGGTGTTCCAAAATGGTAAATGTTTGCAATTTGTATTTTGAGTTAATGTGTGAGTATAAGTGGACGTGAAAGAAATTGAAATATGTTCGAATTCATCCACTCAAAGAAGAGGAATAGATTGGAATATAAGAGATTGAATGATCTGGTCTATGTGAGATATAATTTGAAGTTCCAAGAGAGGTATGTTATATTACTATCATCACTATTATGCTCAATATAATTTTTGGAATCTCGTTAGTAATTGAATTATATTTATTTTAAGGACTTTGAGTAGAACAATTAGTTATTTAGACCTTATTTCTCTATATCATATTGATGCTTTGACAGAATGAGTTTATGAGAAGTCAAGTCTTTTGGATGAGAATGACTTGGAAAGAAATGTTGGTTGCAAGGGTATTAACATATCATTTGGTGCAATTAGTTTGGATGACAAAAATCTATTATATGTCGAAAATCCTCTGTTTAATCTTTCTTCTCTATTTATCACATAACGGTTGTCGTGGATCAGCTGTCGGAATAGATGCCTAGGTATGAAAAAACTTTCCTCAATCTTTGTCCTTAGACTTTCTTCATTGGAACAGGAATTAACCAACTAGCGCACTCGCATCTCTCTCTTGTGAGAACCTTTTCTGTCTCTTGCCCTTCTATTTTACTTACCCAATTCCTTCAAAAAGTTAGATCCATCGGTGAGGGGAGTGAAGATGTGAAACTTTTTTCTCTTATAAATCCTCTCTGTAGGAGAAATTGATGATCCTACATTCTATTCTTGAATTCAATTAAAAAATGCATTCTAAGGTGACAGAACAACCTTTCCAAATAACGCTCCCAAAGGGCGCATCCCTTTTCATCCGAATTAGTATTTTAGTATAAAACAATGACAAGGGGGGATGACAAGTCAAAAGCGCTAACAGGGGAAGGGATGGGCATTCAAAATCAACAAGCATTCACTAGAACTACATCTCCTTTTTTATAGAGCTAGAACACCAATAGATATACAAAAAAAGATGTCATTATAAGAAATCGTATCAGATGCTATTCCCCGACCATCCATCGGAGAGAGGAACTGTTCTAGCTAACTCCTCTATTCAATAAGAGCTCACAGATAGGAGGAGAATAAGAGGTTAGCAACATATGAACATTTTCCAAGCAAGCCACGGGAGTCTAGGTTTTGCGAGCTAGCCAGGAAAAGAGGCAAGTGTGTATAAAGGTTTAGGTCCCATCATTCTCTCCATATGCTATCAGGCTGAAAAGTCGGCAAACACAATTCTTTAACAAATTCCTAAAAAAAGGTTCCTAAAAAAATGTTTGATGGCACTTTTAGTTGATCCCTCATAGGAGGTGCACCTTGTGGGAACATCTATTTCATCAAACTAGAGTAGGATTAGGACATAGCAGGTCTTAGAAATCGATGTTAATTTAATGCCCAATGAATGAGAGCAGGAAAGCAAGCTGCTTCAACTTTAAAAAAGAGTGTCTAACATGAAACTCATCTTTTTTAGTCCAAAGAGTGACACTAATAAGATTTTCTTTCTTGCACATTATCTTATTGATTCAATCATTTTTAGAAAAGCTCTCTTTGTTCCTCTTCTCTTCCCCTTCTGAGACTCTACCAATTCCAATACGTCATGACAAAGAAAGAGATGGCAGCTACACAGACAAGAAGGAATTCGCTCCAAAGTGGGCTTTTGCTTCCAATAGTTCATCGGTTAAACCAACGATTCTCTTCTCAAAGTCAAAGTAATAGAGAGATTTTATTCTATTTAGACTTCTATCAATGAAAGAACCATGCATAAAAGCTTAAACAACTTCGACAGGAGTAATAGCAGATTCCGGATTGTGAAGGACATGTTCAATGGATGCTAAGGTTGGGCATTGGATGTCCTATAGAAGTAAGCTTTTATCAGGCTTTGCCTGATTATACTGTCATTCCCAAGGACAAAGGCAATTCATTTGCCTAGCTACAATCCCTACCTTTTGGTTGGATCGCTAATAAGTATAAAAATTATATTATATTTATTATATAAATTTAATATTTGAGATAGTTGAAATTATGTTTGTAGGGAATGAATAAAAAATATAAGGATCATTTTACAGATTTTACAAAATTTAAGAATTATTTTATAATTTTAAAAAATTACTCAGTATTGATACTAGTATTAACCGGTATTAAAAAAAATACTATTTAGCAATAAAAATTAGTACCAATATAATATTAATTTTAAAAAATATTAGCTAGAACCAATATTTAAGAAATCAGATCGAACCAATCGATTCGACTGAATTAACCTGAAACCGTTAACTTAACCGGTTCAGTTTCTTTTAAAAACCTTTAAAATTAAAAATTGTCCTGTTTTTATTTAACTGGATAATTAATCGGTTAATTTATAACCAGTCCAACTAGTTAAAGTCGGTCCTCCTTTTTTTTTTTTTTTTCCCTCTCCTTACTTACCAAGCGTCTTTCTAATTTCTACCCTACCTTACCCATCTCCGCCACTTGCTCCTATTGCCGCCGGAATCACCACCGTCCACTGGATCTTGCTGCCTATTCGATCTTGCCACTTGATCTTGGCAGAGGAATCGCCACCCACCAGCAGAGGAGTCGACTGAGCGTCTTTCTAGTTTCTACACTACCTTACCCATCTCCTCCGCTTGCTCCTGCTGCCTCCAGAGTCGCCACTGCCTGCTCCTGTTGCCTCCAGCCACTGGATCTCTCTGCCTACTCGATCTTGCCACTTGATCTTGGCAGAGGAGTCGCCACTGCTAGTAGAGGTCTTGCCACCCGCCAATAGAGGAGTCGATTGCGTTCGTCCCAAATCTCGCTACCCGCCAGCAGAGGAGTCGACTGCCTTCATCTGGGAATCACCACTGCCAATAGAGGAGTCGCCATCGCCTCAGATATCGTCACCTCCCTGGATCTCGCCACCCACCTGCAGTTCATCTGCAATAGAGGACCATTCGCTTGAAGCGTCAACTGCAAGTATGCAACAGAGGAGTCGCCTGAAGCGTCAACTGCAAGTCTACAACAAAGGAGTCTCCAAGCATAAACTGCAACAGAGGAGTCAGCAGCAACAGTGGAGTCGGCGGCCTGAAGCGTCAACTGCAATAGAGGAGGACTGGTTTAACTCGTCGTTATTGTAAATTTTAACTCTAATAATATTTAGATTTTTAAGGTAAGTACCACTTAAATTTAATGTATCCAGTAACCAATTTTTTAATTAATATATATAAAAGTTTATTAATGATATATGATTGTTATTTACTTTTTGATGTTTTTTCTAATTTGATAAATCTATTAATTTTGATGAATATTTTCATAGTTAAATGCTTTTAACTTGTACTTGTTTATGATTTTAGAAAAAAATTAACCTTGTTTACGATTATTAATTAATATAATGTGATTAATTATATATGTAAATATAATATAATATAATATAATGTGATTGTTTATTTTAAAAATTTTCAGCTTGATATCTTAATGGAGAATACTTAACCATCAGAAAAAGATTTGGTGGACATGATATCTTCTGTTCACGAAAAAGTTGATCAAACAAGAAATTATTTTTCTGCTACTTAAGTATCATATGGAAACGCTTTGTATAATTGTTTGTTTTATGGTAGAATCTTGAAAGGTAGAGGAATTTACAGAATGAAACAATATCTTACTGGTATAAAAGGTAGTATTGCTCCTTACAAAAATGTATCTTTTGATGTGCGTGAGATGATTGAAAATTAATTGAAAGAACAAACGAAAAAGAAAAAAGAAAATACAGAGGCTCTTAGTGTTTATTTTGGAGATGATAAAGTTAAAGTTGTATAACAGGTATCAAATAAAGGAAAAACAAAAACTGGTGTTAATTTAGATTCTTATTTTCCTTTAAGAAGTACTATTAGTTCTCAGTTGAGTTTAAAAAGTGCTTTACATGATAAGGATGCTATTTTACGTTGTAAAAGAGATGGTTGGACTGATCAAAGACAAAGAACTTTGATCAATTTTTTAGTTTACTGTGATATTAGAACAACTTTTGTTAAGTCTGTTGATGCTTCAGACGTGGTGAAAAGTGCTCATACTTTATTTGAAATATTTTCTGAAATTGTTGAGTGGGTTGGATCAAAGAACGTAGTTCA
>JAOXYD010066385.1:0-12784 GCA_028565735.1 Pinacopodium congolense | reverse complement strand
CTAGTACTAGTCGTTTTTTCTTATTATCTAATCTAATGAAATTAATGATTTTTTTGATTAAAATATTAATTAAATTAATATTAATTAATTAAATAAAGATAATTAACCAAAGCAATTTACAAAAAGAAATAGCAATCAACAAGATTCAAACCTAGATAAAGAATCCTCATGGAGCCTAACTTGTTCAATACTTTATCTTAATTCAATGTTCAACCAAATTCTCTTAGTTCAATGAATTATAATCTCGTAAATGACATAATTCAAATCTTCTTGATTGATTAATTAGAATCTCTTCTCAATTCAAATGTTAATAAGATGAATTACTTAAATCTATGGGTTTTATTATTTTGATTAGGATTAAATATAACATGAGAATCTTATGTAAAACTATCTTTAGTACCCTATGCAAACCTCTTTATTTATGAATTGATCTATTCATATAAGTGATCTCTCAATCTAAGTATATGCAATCAAATAATGAATTTAAATTTCTCGCAAAATGTTTAATCCAAATACAATGATATCTATAAATAAACCTAAGATAAACATAGATTTTCCATTAAATCAAAGAATAAACATTAAATAGTTTATCCCATATAGATCTTAAAGAAAAATCTAGTTCATAATAATAAAAATAAATACAATAATGATAAAGAAAGAACAAGAAATTAGGAAACTTGTTTTCATGAAATCCCTTTCTTAAATCTTCACTTTAGTCTGACTAGATATCTTCTTATCTACTTGAATCTTGTTGATAGTTAGTCTAGGTTATCAAAATTAAACCAAATTTAATCCTTTAACATACAAATTCAACATAATCTCAAGACCAATTTAAGTACAAATGCACCGATCAATAAATAATATAGTGGATTAAATTAAGTCAAAATTATTATTCCCACGAGGATTCAATTTAAAAGTACTAAGTCACTTAATTATTTCTTAAATCACTTCATGCTCCTTTAACCTTCAACCTAAATCACAAAAGTCAATTCCATATGAATAGTCACAAAATAAAATGCATCATCTTTTAAACAAATCTACATCCTTTATTCATTAACATCAAAACATAAAGAAAAGTGTGAGTTTTAAAGGATTGATTAAGAAGTCACTTATTCTTTTTACACGAAAGCAAAAATTTGGACATGAACACCCCGCTTACTCAATTAAGTCATTTCACATTAACTAGACACTAACACCATTCTTTAACTTCAACTTTTTTTTTTAAAGGTTAAAAGACAGTGGAGTGAATTAAACTTGGCTCACTTTATTCACAAATTTTTAACTCATTTTTCATGCTTTTGGTTTTAACTTAAACAAGATGGTGAAAATCTTTAAAAGAAGCCACAAATCACTTAGGAATAGTCATTTTAGACATAGAAAATCATAATGATCATGAGGTATTCATTATCCAAAATATAAAGTAATTAAAAAATTTGTCATTAATAGTAATAATAAATCATACTCTGTCTAAAATTATAAAAGTAATCGAACTCAAAAGTTGTTCAATGAAATGCATAAAAAAATGAAAACTTTTTCACAAATTATATACTATTGAGAAAAGGATAATAAAATGATAAGCTTTAGGACAAGATAAACATAAGTCTGATAATAATGCCTTCTCTTCCCTTACACTTAAATTGAACATTATCCTCATTATTCATAAATAATAAATAAATCATAATAATTTAGAACACTTGGGTAATAAAAATATCGCATTTTGATCCATTAGAAGGTAAATTGAATATTGATTGTAACAACTTGAAAAACTATGAAATCAAAAATGAAGGAATCAAAGATAATATAAAGGAAAACCATACTCCACTATAATAAATATGATCAAAGTATATAAAAGGAGTTAAACTATAACTCAAATAATTGAAATACAATTGCAATAACAACCAAACGAAATATCATAATTAAAATAATAAAAAATATCCATGAATAAAAATTAAAAAGTACAATCACAAAAGTAGCTAACTACCAAATCCCTGATCACGAGAGCATATATAATTCCACATCATATCCATATGCACCCATTACTAATTAACCTACCCTCTGAGATTAGGCATGCCTGTCTCTATCCGAGTGCCAAAGTCAGTCAAATCACGCTCTATCCACAAGAGAATCGCCACAAGCTCACCATAAGAAGGCTCAATAGGAAACTCAGAGTGGCCTCAATAAAGCCTCACCTATGCCCTCCTCCTCAAGTGATATGACTAGTGTTAGTGCAGTAGGCTCATTAACTCTCTTGCCTACCTCCATTAAGCGAAGCTGTATGTCACACAAAATTCCTTAACTCTAGCATAATGCCATAGCTTAAGGGTGGAATATATGATAACTGAAGTGCCAAGAGGCTGGATAGGTACCTCTCCATCAAAGGAAACTCCTACCTCTCAAAATATACTCGTAAGCAAGCAAGGATGATTAGAGTTCTTATTTACCTACTAGAATCAATTAACATTCCTCATACTCTGAATAATAAAGCCATATAGAGTCAATTCCTTAATAATACCGAGTCCATGAAGCATCTTAAAAAAAATGTATATATCAACATATCTTACTTTATTGAGGCCACTAGCTCGAGGAGTCACATTGGCATTGACAAGTGCTACCATGATCCTCTTGCAGACCCCTAATTGTGACATGAAAGCTCTGTGAATCATGGGAAAACTAAGGCCTAAGGTCATACTAGCTACATCAATAAAGAATGTGGGATTGTAGTAACCAAATCTCCTCACAACATTTCCTTTTGCTGCTTATACATTAAATTAGCATAAAAAATTCATAATAATATAAATAAAAATGATTGAGTGATGTAGATGGGAGTACCTCTAATTATGAAGCATGCCTTAGTAATATCAAACTCATCATTCAATGCTCATTTAAAACTCAAGAATTAAAGTGGTATAATACGACCCACATACTAAAAGGATAGGCTCTCACTCCAATGCTCGTAAAACACCATAAATATTGAATTCTATGTCCAATGTCAATGCTATAGATCTCTCAATGATGATGTCAATGTTGGAATAAGCATCAAACCAATCATAATTCTCTTTGGTAATAAAGTGAGAATTGTTCAGTGCTGCCCTCTTTTGTAAGGAAAATGCATATGTGAATGATTGAGATGACATCAAACTATAAACTATTTTTAAATGTGATTAAAGGAGTTGAAAAATACTAAGAATGACTGTGAAGTTTTAGTCACACTTGCCAGAATATTCTCACGTATCTATAATATTCCCTTCATCAGTGGCAAGTAAGATGGTTATAAAATTGATACCAAATGAAAGATTTTAAGAAAGGAACCTAATGGTACCAACTAACATATAGGATCACAAAATGGAAAGAAATAAACAAAAATAAATATACGCAATGGTCAATAATGTTTTTATTGATGTTTAGTGGATTTTTGGGGAAAAGGTGGAGGAAAATGGAGAAATGGTAGAGGAAATGAATTGTGGGAATGATTTAGAGGAGAAATAACTTAAAAAGTTGAAGATTTGAGTGAAAAGCAAGGGAAAAGAGGCTAGACAGCGATGAAAATAAGAGAGAATGACGAGGAGAGGAGAAAAGAGAGGAACAAGAAGAGTGGAGTAGGGTTATACCAACATTGTGTCACTTTTTTGCCTAATACGAGCTTCAACAGGGGGTTTTTGGGGAGTTCAAAGGTTTGTTTATACCCACTGTTAATTGTCCAAAGTCATGCTTCAATTTGGGTTTTAAGCTAACATCAGCGGTCCCTTGTATAACAACTATTAATGGTCTATCAAATAACTTTGAACATGAAATTCAACCAAAAATTTAATCAAATCACTCATAACTGAAGGACTAATTAAATTATAGGATTTTACATCCAATATGCTTAAGAACGTTGAAACTTAAACACCATGAGAAATCATAATAAATCTAAGGGAAACATACCAAAACGCATTAAAAGAGCTATGAGCACTACATGAAAGTCCTAACACATAAAATAAAATAACCACACACATAAATATAGATAACTAAAGGAAAATTCCTAGTTCAATGAGGATAAAAAAGGTGAGCATCTCAGTAATCTCCTCGACTATAGCACGTAAAGCATAGCCCTTTTTCCATTGACTTTGAAACTTGAGTGACCATTAGTAACTTCAATTGTGTAAAGCTTAACCCCTTGTCCATTGACTGTGAAACTAGTGATCGTTAGTAACTTAAATTGTTCTATAAGGATAAACTTTGGTCATTTTAAAAAGGCCATTCCATTTAAATCTCAAAATTTCAAGGAAGAGTTTTAATCTTAAATTGTATAGCAAGATCTTATCACCTACCTTATTCTTATAATGAAAGGATATGCTTATCGTGTCATCTTTTGACTCTCTTCTTATACAGTTTAGAGTTTTCATAAGTATCAAACAAAACTTATCTGACTCATTTAACTATAATAACCTCTTTTCACCAACTTTCTTTGAGTCAAAATTTAGAAAATTGATGGCTCAATACACTTTATGCTCTAACACCATAGGTAAATGTCAATATTTTCCATAAACTAATTGGTAAGGAGACATACAAATAGGTGTCTTAAAAGTAGCATGAAAAGCCTATAATGCATCATCCAATTTTAATGACTAATCCTTTCTTAATATACTAATGATCTTTTCTAGGATTCTCTTAATTTTATGATTGGATATTTCGATATGATCTCTAGTTTGACGATAATAAAATGTGAAAACTTTATAGATAATATTTAGTTAAGAGAGAATTAAATTATTTATTGTAAAAGGGCAAACCTACTTAAATAATGATGACTATAGATTTACCAAATCTTATAAAGATACTTTTCTTTAAAAACCTAACACCACCTCTTGCCTCATTTGTCAGTAAGGTAAGTACTCAACCCATTTACTTATATAATCAACAACTATTAAAATGTATTGGTAGGAGTTTGACTTAGGGAAAGGTCCCATGAAATTAATGCTCTAAATATCAAATATTTCACAAACTAGAATGTTATTTAGTGGCATCTCGTGTCTCCTTAAAATGTTCTTTTAAAAATTGTCACAAGACTTAAGAAATTGAAATGCATCTTTAAACAAGGTAGGCCAATAGAAACTACATTCTAGCGCCTTATACACTCTCCTAATAGGCCTAGAGTGTCCTTAAACCTCGTAAGCATGGCAATGACTCAGAATATAGGGCATTTCCTCAAATGATACACATCTATTAATAATACCATCAACATAAAAATTATACAAATAAGGGTCTTACCATTTATAACGTTTGATCTTGATCAAGAACTTCTTCTTCAGTTGGTATGAAAGATTAAGGGAAAAACATTACCAACTAAATAATTCAGAAAATTAGTATAGTATAAAAGGGTCATAAAAGCTAGCAATTTCTCCTTACGAAAGACTTCCCTGATGTCTTTGTTTTCTCCTTTCTCTATTCCCGCTTCACTCAAATGCAAAAGATGATCAACCATAAAAATTTTTGGCTCTCATTTTATCCTTGATTTCAATTTCAAACTCCTATAAAAGGAGAACCTATTCGAATCAATCATGACTTTGTACTAGACTTATTCGTCAAATATTTGTGAGTTCAATGGTCCGTATAAACTATCACCTAAACTTATTAAATGTGAACACAATAGATAACATCTCCTTCTCAATGTTAATGTAATTATTTTATACATCATTTAAGGTTCAACTTATATAATACATAGGATGAAAGATCTTTTCTTCTTTTGCCTAAGAATAGCACTAATAGTATAATCACTTGCACCACACATCAATTCAAGTGGAAGAGACTATCAGGTGAAATAAGAGTAGGTGTACTAGCGAGTTTCTCCTTTAAGAGCTTAAAAGAATTCATACAATTCTCATAAAAGTTGAAAATAACACCCTTGGTCAATAGATCAATTAAAGGCTTAGTAATCTTAAGAAAATTCTTGATAAATCTTCTGTAGAACCTAACATGACCAAAAAACACTCCTAACTTCTCTAACAGAGGTGAGTAGTGGAAGTTTATCGATTACTTTAATCTTTTCGGGTCTACTTCAATATCCTTACTCGAGATCTTCTAACCTAACGTTATACATTCTTACACTATAAAATGACATTTTCCCAATTCAACACTAGGTTAGTGTCTTCAAATCTCTTTAACACCTTTAAATTTTTCAAACAAGTATTAAATGATGTTTTTAAAATAGACAAATCATCTATGGAAATATCAATTCAAGTATTAATCATGTCCAAAAAGATTGTTTTCATATAACATTTAAAAGTGGCTGGAGCATTAGATAAGCTAAATGGAATGCATCTATAAGAAAAGGTGCCATAAGGACAAGTAAATGTAGTCTTCTCCTGATTTGCAAGGGCTATAGGAACTTACAAGTATCTAGTTTACACATTAAAATACAATAAAATCTATGCTCTACTAATCTCCCCATCACTTGATCAATAAAGGATAAAAGAAAATGATCCTTACGAATGGAATTATTTAATTTTCTATAATAGGTACACATTTGCCATCCAATAACTTTCCTTATGGTTGTCAACTCATTTTGTTCATTTTTCATGACAATAGTTCCTCTTTTCTTGGTTACCATATAAATTAGGATAATTTTCTATAATCGATACACATTTGCCATCCAATAACTTTCCTCATGGATATTAACTCATTTTGTTCATTTTTCAAGACAATAGTTCCTCCTTTCTTGGTTACCATATAAATTAAGCTAGCCTATACATAATCAATGTTTGGAAAATTGACATCTACTTCTAGGAGCTTCACTACTTCATTCTTAACCACTTCTTCCATATTTGGATTTTAATCTATGTTATGGTTGCACGAAAATTTTACTCCTTTCTTCCACAAAAATCATATAAGTACAAATTGAGGGGCTTAACCCTTTAATGTTAACTATGGTCCATCTAATTGCTTCCTTATGATCTCTTAACACTCTCAACATTTTATCTTCCATAGAACCAGTTAAAGAAGATGAAATAATAACAAGTAAATGCAATAGAGGACTTACAAATGCATAATTTAAATATGAAAGAAAAGGCTTGTGTTCAAGAATTAAAGGCTTCTTAATATATGGCTTTGTAAGGGACTTAATTGGACTATCTAAAAGCTCATACTTTCTAGATTGAATCCAATTAGATGACTTCTTGTTCTTGTTTTTAACTCATATAAGACTTCTCTAATTATCATCCGCATCTAATTTTAAAGATTGTGAATGAATTAATGCCTTTTTTTCTTAACAAAGAATAACAAAAGTCATTCTCAATATAACTAACTCTAATGAAATTACATAAGTCAAAATCAGAAGGATGCTTCATTGCTCCACATATATCAAATTTAATATCTTCATCTTAGAGCCTAAGAATAAGCTTACCTCTATTAACATCAACCAGTGCCCTACATCTAGCCATAAGTGGTCATCCTAAAATGATGGGCACCTTACTATCCTCTTACATATCTATCATCAAGAAATTAATAGGAAAAATGAACTTATTGACTTTAACTAACACATCCTCGATAATCCCTCTAAGATAGGTAACCGAATGGTAGACCAATTATAATGAGACTATAGCAGGTTAGGTTCTTCTAATCCTAACTTCTAGAAAATTAACATGAGCATTAAATTAATACTAGCTCTTAATTCCATAAAAGCCTTATCTATCTGTAAGTTACCTATGGTATAAGGAATGGTGAAACTACCAAGGTCCTTAACCTTTGGAGATAACTTCTTAAATAAGATAGCTGAACACTCTTCATTAAGCTTAACTGTTTCATATTTCTCTAATTTCTCTTCTTTGAAAAAATTTTCCTTTAAAAACTTTACATAAAAGGGAATTTGAGAAATTACCTTAGCAAATGAGATATTAGTAAGCAACTTCTTAAACATTTCCAAAAAGTTCCCAAAATGCTTATCTAAATTTGCATTCTTCAATCTCTAAGAATATGGAATCCTAGGCTTGTAAGGTTGGGTACTAGGATTAGAAAATAACTTGGATGGTCTATCCTCCTTCTCTTTCTCTTCCTTATTACTCCCTGCCACTTTCACTTCTTCCTTCTCTTTTACTCGCTTCTTCATCTCTAAACTTTTACTCTCCACTTCCTTGCCACTTCTCAATGTAATGGCCTTAATATGCTCTTAAAGATTGGATTCAATAATACTAAGTAACTTTTTTAGGTAGTGGAGAACATGTTAATACTAAGTAATACTCTCCCCAGGATTGTAAATAACGAAATAAGAATATCCTCTTTGCCTATTGAAATTGGAATATTAGGCTTCCACAATTTTACAGATAAAAGAACATCCTATTTAGCAATCTATGCATGACTATGAAGAACTACCACAAAGCTCATATGCTAATAAATTAATACCAGCTCTACTCATTACATTATCAAATTTTTTGGTAAGGAATTCCATTTGGGCTAATAAAGCTATTGTATCATTAATTGCATGAGCTTCATATGGTTTCCTATGATGACACCTAGAAATATATTGGAAACTATTGATTGTCATCTCTTTTCTCATTAGATTACCCTCAACAACATCATTTACAATGCCATAAGTGGAAGGTGTGACTCTAATGCTATTAGTTTCTTTATTTTCTATCTTTTTGTGTGTTAATTTTCTTTGTTCTTGAGGTTTGAAGTTGAACTTAAAGGAAATTAATCTTGTTTTATGTCAAGGTGTATTTTGGAATTAAATGGAAACAACTACATAAATTTTAGAACGAAAAGAGCTTAAACAGACGTTGAACCTCACTGAACATGGCCTCGTGCAGTGATATATATGACAGTCAACAACGAATTTTTTTTAGAGATTTTGTTTTATGCTTTAGTCTTACATTTGAAGGCTGCAGAGTCTATGAGATTAGGGCCCTATTTGAGAACAAAGAAACGTGATTTGGGCTTGAAGGAAGAAAGGTGTATATATAGGAGAAGTGTGAGCTACAAAATCAAAAGAAGTGTGGGCTGCAAAAATTAAAGAAGAGGCCTGGCCAAAAACATGACTAAAGCCATGTCTTACCAAGCAAAACAAGGGACTTGGGCTGCCAAAAAAAAGAAGAAGAGAAGTGTGGGCTACATACACCAAGTGGTGGGACGGCTGCAAGAAGAAAGAAAACACATCCATAGAGAGGAGAAGGTAAGCTACATGAAAGGAGGATTAAGATGTCTAGAAACAAGAAGAAAAAAAGGAAGAAAATGCCCAACAGAAAAGGAAGAGAAGAATGGTGTCTGAAGAGAAAAAAACAAAGAAAATTAAAAAGGTTGAGAACTACCAAGAAGAAACACATCAAACTTGGACAACCCTAATTATTTAGGAAAAATCATGATGTTGGATAACTAAACTTTTATTTCTTGGTTTACGGAACCCTAGTTATTAAACTTTAAATGTTGTGAGACCTTTGCTTTTTTTTATTTGAATCAATTTATTAGTCAAGTATCAATTTAATAGAGTTTCTATTTATGAGTCTGCCTATGATATTTGGCACACTTTAAAAATTATGCATAAAGGGACAAATCAGGTAAAGGAAATTGAAATTAACATACTTACACATCAAGTTGAATTATTTAAGATGACTCAAGATGAAAATATTTCTTCAATATATGCTTATTTCAATAATATTGTTAATTCTTTAAAGGGTCTAGGTAAGGCCTATTCCAATGTTGAGCTTGCTAGGAAAATCTTGAGGTCTCTACCAAAGTCTTGGGAACCCAAAGTGACAGTAATACAAGAACCGAAGGATCTCAATACTTTGTCACTCGAAGAGTTAATTGGTTCTCTACTCACACATTAGATGGTGCTAAACGATGCTCAATAAGAAATTGCACCCAAAAGGAAGAACATTGCCTTCAAGGTAACAAAGAAGGATGAAAGGGAGATTGAAGAATCATCCTATGGAAGTGAGGAAGAAGAATCCATCGCCCTCATCACCAAGGAGCTAAGAAAGCTTATTCAAAGAAAGACTCCCATCCGCAAAGGTAAGTATTTTCTAAAACTTCTAACATAACATGTTTTAGGTGTGGTGAAAAAGGGCACTTTAGGTCAGACTGTCCACACCTTTGAGAAACCGAAAAGGAAGAAAAGAAGGAAAGGAAAGAAAATATGAGTTTTAAGAAGAAAGCTCTTAAAAAGGGATGAGATGAGTTTAGTGGATTCGAAGAAGAAGTGATAGCAAATATGTGCTACATGGCTCACGATGAGGTAAGTACTCATAACTCGAATGATGAAGTTGAAGTTGAATATACGTATGAGGAATTGCTTGAGTTTGTAGGAGATTTGGCTAAGAAAAAGAAGGCCCTCGATGATAAAAACTTAGAATTAATAAAAGCAATAGATGAGTACATATTAGAAATTGATAATTTTAGAAAAGATTTGGATTCGATATCTAAAGATAACAATGAATTGTTGAATGAAAATATGATTTTAAAGAAAGAAGTAGAGTCACTCAAAGAAACTCTATCAAAATTTACTAAAGGCAAAGAAAAATTTGAAACCATATTAAGTGTTCGAAAGACGAGAAATGATACGCATGGCTTAGTCTATAATAATAAAGCGTCGTCTAGTAAAAACATCTTTGTAAAGGGAAAGAGTTTAGAAGATGAATGTCCTAAGGTTACTCAAAATGAATCATTAACTCAACCTAGGCATCATGCATTCATGTATACCTCAAGACCTAAGAAATTTTCTCGACATCAACTTAATAACTCTAGAACATTCACCTAACTAAGACAAATATCTCGAAAGTTCTATTATGATTATAGACCAAGGAATGCATATAGATCTTTTACTCCTTTATTTTGTACTTACTGTGAGAGGTATGAACATATTCGTTACTTTTGTTATGACCGTTTAAGAAATACCAATACTGGTTCATTCGGCCATAAAAGGTACAATAACACTCATAGACCCAAGATGATATGGCACCAAAAGTCTATTAAATTTTATTTTGTAGGTATTGCAAAGAATGAAAAAGGATGATTGTCATTGTTAAACCAAGAAAAACAATAAATATATGATGTCAAATTTAAAGATACCCATCGTTTAAGAAATGTGTATTAGATTGGGTATGAATTACTATTTGTTTTATTTGGATTTTTTCCTGCATGTTTAACCCTTCAGTCGACCGAACGTTACTCGATCGACTGAACACTATGTTTGATCAACTGACTGATGGTCGGTCGACCGAATGCATTATTCGATCAACTGACTATCGGTCGACCGAATGAACTCTTCGGTCAATCGAATATTGGTCGATCAATCTAAATGAATCAGTTGACCGAACCTAGAAATCACGTTATAAAGAGCCTCTTCCTTTCTTTTCTTCCTCAAATCATCTTCTCTCCTTTTTTCTCTCTCACTGTCCGCCATTTTCACTACTTTGGAGCTTCTCTGTCGTTGTCTTCCCACATCTAAGCCTCCAAAACACATGGTTTGAGTTCCTACGACCACTCATCTCCTCTCTGACAGACTGTATTGAGCGATCTCCACCTTCGATGAACGTCCGAAAATTCTAAGACCACCTTTGTGCTCCTAGTAACTCCCTAAACTAAAGACCTCTCCCATTTTGCTTCATTTGAACACCGATGGCATTAATTTTAGGGTTTTAGAATTCTAGGATACATATTGAGTTTTCTGCTTTAGATTGAGAAATTGGGCCGAATTTCTAGTGTTTTCTTACAATTAGAGGTATAATTAGGTTTGTAGAACATCCAATTACATTTGTGCATACTCAATTTTGTTTTTCCCCAATTTTTAGTTTTCTGTTATTAAGGTTTACTCAAATTTTTGTCTATTTTTGGGTATTTTTTAAAATTGACCCTCTTAAACTTCAATTAGATACTCACTTAAGGTTTTTATATAGCCAATTGTATTTGATTTTATTTAATTTTGAAATTCCCAAATTTCATAATTACAATTTAGGGTTTAGCCAATTTTCTAGTTATTTTACTAAATTCTTAGTAAAAATAAAGTGCTTAAAATTCAATTAAATATTTACTTGAGGCACTTGAACAATGTTTTTCCTAAAAAGACCAAAATTTCATATTTTTCTTAATAAGTCTAAAACCTATTAAAGTAAATTTTCAATTCTAAGCAATTTCTTTTGTTTTTAAATCAAATTCAAGCTTTAAAACTTATTAATTGTGAAATTAGTATGCATGAAAATTTATTTTTTAAACTTGGTATTTTCATATTTGTTTCAACTTTTAGAAAAATCTTAAACTAAGTTGTTTCAAGCTTGTTGAAACTGCTCATTAATCATAAGCATGGTATAATCATATAGAACCTTGTTTAGTGTTGATTCTTTAGTCACCATTGATTGGTTGTATCTACAGGTTGCATGATTAATTTTATCAGTAAGAACTGCTCTTGTGCTTTATCTATTCCTAGAGCATTCTTAGGTGTTTGCTGTTTTTCAAAACCTCTCTTTTCTACTTAGATCTTTACATTATGGTTAGAACTTGAGGCGGAAGTACCTCTAAGGGTAGGATATCTTCCTCTAGTGATTACCTAGATACTAACTCTGTTGAATTCCAAAACTGTACTTCTAGGAAACTCTCATAAAACCATTTCATTTCACCTATTCATCTAGATATCTATAATGAAAATGGCCTGGTTTAGTATTTTAGTAATTGTTTGCTAGTTTTAACTACACTGCAAGTATACATATCGCAACTTATAGTATAATTGATAGCGATCCCACGATGATTGAATCTAGACACCTAACAACTTGAATTCACTTTGTTTAAGGAAAATAAGATGGTAGAAACTTGAAATTAAATT
>JAOXYD010066374.1:0-12784 GCA_028565735.1 Pinacopodium congolense | reverse complement strand
TCTTATTATCATGTGCAGTTAACTTGGATTGGGATTTGCAGCAATTTGATGTGAAAAATGCATTCCTACATGGGGATTTAGAAGAAGAAGTTTACATGGAGATTCCTCCTGGTTTTGATAATGAGAGAAATTGAGGAAAGGTGTGCAAATTGAAGAAAGCCTTGTATGAGTTGAAACGATCCCCCAGAGCTTGGTTTGACAGATTTAGTAAAGCCATGATCTCTTTTGGGTACCAGCAAAGCAATGCGGATCATACCCTCTTTATGCAACACTACAAGGCTAAGATCTCTCTTCTTATTATTTACATTGATGATATAGTGATGACAGGAGATGATAAAGAAGAAATGACTCAGCTAAAGAAGCTCTTCGCTCAAGAGTTTGAGATTAAGGATCTTGGAAAGTTACAATACTTCTTAGGAATTGAAGTTGTAAGATCAACAAAAGAAATCTTCATTTCTCATAAGAAATACATTCTGGATTTTTTGGATAAAACTGGTATGTTGGGATGTAAACCCGCATAATCACCCATTAAAAGCAATCATAAACTGCAAGAAGGAACTGAAGAATCAATTGATAAAGGTAGATATCAGAGATTGGATGGAATGCTTATCTATCTTTCTCACACTAGACCAGATATTGCTTATACAGTTAGCTTGGTAAGCCAGTTTATGCATGATCCTAGAGAATCTCATCAGTAAGCTGTCTTTCGCATTTTGCGACATATAAAGCCAGCCCCAAGAAAAAAAAGTCTTCTTTTCTCAAAATGTGATCATCTTCGAATTGAAGCCTATACAGATGCAGATTGGGCTGGATCTTGAGATAATAGAAGATCTACCTCTGGTTATTGTACGCTTTTAGGAGGTAACTTGGTCACTTGGAGAAGTAGGAAACAGAGCGTGATTGCAAGATCAAGTGCAAAAGCATAATACAGAGATATGGCTCAAGGTGTCTGTGAACTTTTATGGCTACAGAAGTTGCTAGTAAAGTTGAAGTTGACTGGAAAAGACAAGCTATCTTTGTATTATGATAACAAAGTTGCAACCAGTATTGCTCATAAACCTGTTCAACATGACCGAATGAAGCACATTGAAATTGAACGGCATTTCATCAAAGAAAAGTTAACTACAGTACCTTGAGCTTATTTCATGTAACGTCGGAAAAGCAGCTAACTGATGTTTTCACAAAAGGACTCAATAGTCAAGCCTTTCATACTATTATCTGCAAGTTGGGCATGTGTAATATTTTTGCACTAACTTGAGGGGGAGTTTTGGTTATTATGTATAATTATTAAGTAAAGGTAATGGTGTATTTTTCATATACTAGGTTAAGTGTAGAGTTTATAGGTATATATATTCCTTGTAGCTATATTTTTTATCGTAAGAGAGTGAATAAAGTTTTAGATTATTCCTCAAAATCTTCAAAAAGTAAATTAAAATTTAGTATTAGCATTTAATAGTATAACAAAATAAAACACAAAAGGATGATAAACCAAATAGGTTTTTATTTTTAGTTTTTATTACAAAACTCAATCAAATAGATTTTGATTTTAATTTTTATTAAAAATATTAACTAAGCATTTTTATTAGAAATTAGAAACAAAAAAATAGGTAAAAACTAAAAATTACATAAGAAAAAAATAAAAGTAAAATTAAACTGCCCCTTATCTTTCTTAAAAATTTGTTGTGTTACATTTCATGGTTGTATGTACAACTCAATGATTCAGTTGGTTAAAAGAAACATTCAATTTCATTAGTAAATATTGAAGAAGTTTTTAGAGGTAATTTAGTAAAGGATAGTAGTTGAGTAGAACTTATCATATTATAGTTGCTCTGTGTAATATAAATTATGATAAATTTCATGTCATTTTCTATCTTTTGTTACAAACTATTATAGGAAGAAACTATTGTAGGAAATAAATATACAAATGAAGGTTTTTCTCTTAGACTACATTAGTTATTACTATTATTGGTTTCTAAGATTTCAATATGTTACAGATAATTTGTGTATGCAAGAGCATCACTTTATGAGAGTGTAAGAGAATCTTATAAAGGATCCAATTTCAATTAAGTTAAAGACATTTGAAAAATTTTGAATATGAATTCTAAAGCATAACATCATTGTTAAGGCTTTATACAAAAGCTTTGAGTAGAAATTAAAGGGACAATGAAACTGGTCCATGTTAGTATGGTTTAAAGATGAAGGTTACCTATTTTTTTCCCTCATTCTTTCACAATTCTTGAAGCTTAAGTAGTTAGAAAACTCTCCTTAGCCACATTATTCCCTTTGGCTCTAAAATTCTTACATGAATAGTTTTCTAAAAATTAATGCTTCAAGCAAACATTTAAATCACAAGTCTTACAAGTACATGTGTTAGGAGAAGGTCAATACCTCCCTATAATGCTTAACTGCATAAGTTGGATTCTTGTTCTTTCTAGAGTCATATTCTCCAAGCTTGCAGTGTTGCACTGTTAGGTTTGATATGGCACTAAGAGGTGAGGAAAATTAGTGTTTAAAATTCTTTCACAAATTAAACATAATAATATATGCGGAAACTTAAACAAGTAATATTAATTCACCCAATCAAGTAAAATGTTATAAGTGCAGAATAATAAAAAGTAAGAGAGATAAGAGAGACATCAGATTTATTCTAATTCAGAGCTATCCACTTGCTTTTAGTCCAGTTCCCAACACCATTATTGAGATTTAGTTCTTATTGCAATTTCAACAAGAAAATACCATTCAATTACAATCCTTTTTCACAGGTTAAAGGAGAACCTTTTACTCACTTCTTTTTTTAGGCGTAAGAATAACTTCTCAAAAACTCACAAGAACAATAGAGAATTATTTTGCTCACTTTACTCAATGTAACCAAGAGGCTTGAAGAATGAATCCACACCACAATGAATTAAAACTTCATAAAAAGAACAATAAGACCAAAACTCGACTTTAAGAAAGAGGAGTCGTATAGAACACTCGTATATAGTGATAAAAAACTTGTATCCTTAAGGCCTTCTCTTCTCTATCTTCTTTTTCACTATCTTCTTTTTCACGTTATAAAAAGACTTATTTATACTCGTCAACATATCTGTTGTACAATAGTCATAATATTCATTGTCTAATGAGTAGAAAACAAATAAATGATTTGACCATTATGTAATCTAATAAATTATGTCTTTATTCTCAATTTTAACAACAATTGATCAATCGATAAATCTAGTTCGGTCGACCGATAGATCTTTGTCTTCAATTCAATCGACTGTCCTACATTCAATCTACCAATAGTCCTTTACATAGAGTTTGGTCGACCGATTAAACTCATCCAATCGACCTATATCAAAAATAGTAGGCACTCTTTCGATTATAACTTAACTTAAAATCTTTCTTTTAAAACCTTTATTATCTTAACTTCATACCATCATAACCAATTAAGATAATCACCAAGAGGGTAAGATTAAATCAACCACATAAACCTCTTGATTATGCACCTATATACATATTCTAAAATATGTATACATGAATGATCAATTATAAGCCTCTTGAACACACCAAACAAAAATACAAACAAAGTTTACATTGATCAAAACATAAAATTATTCTAAAACTAATTTTTCAAGCTTGAGTCTTCGTACGATTCTTCTATTTCCAACTTCGAGACCTTTCAAATGATCAAGTTCAGGCTTTATCCAACTTGTCTTTCAACATACTCAAAAGCACATACATTAGTAATATAATTTGTTTTGTCATTACCTATATAAGGTGGAACCATCCTTGGTTCAACAATCTACCATTTTTTTGTGATGACAAAACCAAGTGATATTATAAATATAATAAACATTAAGCAAGACACAAACTCCCCCTAAATATGTCAAAATTAAGGGATAATCATAATCATATCACAAAATAGCAACTTCGACTCAACATATACATGATATCAAAATCATCTCCACCTTTTTGAATCAGCAAAAGGGTGAAAAAACAAAGCATAAATAGAAGACATATCAAACAATAAGTAAGATGGCAAAGAGAGCGACATTAAACACGAACATATACTCAAAAGCCTTTATAAGAAAGAGGCAATATCATAATTAAGTAACAAGTGTAAAACATCAAAAGTAGCATATGTACATCAATACAATACAAAAAAAAATATCCTCAAGGATTTGAAGGAGGTTGTGGAGGAAGCTAGGAGAGAATCTCGCGTAGTAAGGCATTCTGCTCACGAAGTAGAGTATAATGCTCGTGAAGCTCAATGAGATGCTCATCAAGGTGATGCCTTACATGAGTAAGATCATGATAGATGAGAATGACCTCGAACTCTGAAAAGATGATTGGAGAGTTAGAAAATGTACCACAAACAAGTATAGAGAAATCCTTATCACCAGTTGAAGGAAGGGGTACAATTTGACTCTGAATGGGCTCAGTATTTCCACCATAAAGTGCAGAATTGCCATCATCATCTGGAAGTATAGGAGTAGTAGGATCCTCATGCAGTATGGGGGTGGCAGAGTATTGTGGTTAAGCATCATTAGGAGGTATAGGTGTGGCTGAAAGCTGCTCTCGATGACAAGGTCAAATAGTGAGACCATCAACAATTTGAAATCTTATATGCTTTGACGAATTTTGATCAAAAAAGGAATACTGCTCAAAGTCTTCTTCCATAGATGGAATAGAAAAATATTGGAAGATGTAGCCAAGAATCAAAGGATAGGGAATATGTTAGCCCTTTTTCTTGCTTCAGACAAATTAAATTATGTTATGTAAGATGAAATCACCTAAGTGGATTCTCACCAAGAATTAGGGTAGATAAAAACTAAAGGTCATTATATCCTAAGTCATTGTAATGACCACTAGTAGTTTGAAAGTTATATTTGATGAATATATAATGGAATTTTGGTATAGCGCTCAAGTTTCTAACATCTTTAGGTTAACTCTCTTGGCTATAGAATAAGTGGCATCAAATTTTGACATATAGTCATAATGGGGGAACACAGGAGGAATAGGAATACCAAGAATG
Organism: Pinacopodium congolense; assembly: GCA_028565735.1. Taxonomy (NCBI): domain Eukaryota; kingdom Viridiplantae; phylum Streptophyta; class Magnoliopsida; order Malpighiales; family Erythroxylaceae; genus Pinacopodium; species Pinacopodium congolense. Next base: position 7,770 of record JAOXYD010066374.1, on the reverse strand, counting down.
TTGTTGATAATGTTCCTAAATAGACAGATAGGTATATTTTCTACTTTAGATAGAAGAATATACTCATTATTCTCCTAAACTTCTCTAAGGTTCCAGTAAAAGAGTTGAACAGCTGTTGAACAAGTTTTAGCTAAAAGAGAGAGAAGAGGCTCCCACCCTTGATTAAAAAAAAAAAGCTAAACAAGACCATTTTCTTTGAAAAAACTAGATGGTTCAGGAGAAATGACATGGTTATCGGATACTTTCCTAGCAGTATAGTCTTAGAATTGATCAGAATCTACATTTAGATAATCACTATCTCGGCTAGATTAGGATCTCCTACTTCGAGCAATGCTACCACCTCGAGTCCTAACTATAGTGGAAATTATAAGAATATAAGAGCTTGAAATAAGGAGTAAGAATAAAACACTTAAGATAGCTCTAAGAGTGGATAAAGTGCATAAAAGAAACTAAATGTTAGAGTCAACACTTTAACCTATAGAGATGAGAGATAATGATGACTAAGGCTTCGAAAGGATTAAAGACTAAACAGATTCCTATATCCATGCATGATATGCACAGGATAAAAACTTTTAACCACCTTCATTTATACTTTACAAGAACATTTTTCTATGAAAAGAAATTTCATTTTAGAGCATTAAGAATTATCAAGATATATTTTAAACAGTAATAATTTCAAAGATTTGACTTTCAGAAATGTATAAACCCTAAACATAATTCCTAATAATTGGGAAAACTGATGATTTAGGAATTCTAATGAAATTGATTGAACCAAAAATCTTAAATAAATATTTTAAATGAATTTTAAATGCCTTAATTTTATTAAAAACTCAATAATTTAACTATAAATTCAAATAAACCCTAAATTATAAATCTAAAATGAGGGAAAATAGGATTAAATTTAAAAACCATGCAATTGACTGCACACAACCCTTAGATGAACATTTAATTGTAGAACAATAAGATCAATTTGAAAGGTAATCATAAAAATTAGGCAGAAATTCATATAAACCCTAAGCACAAAATTTGGAACTTAGGAAAAATTAAAATTGGACATGTACATATGGAATTGAATGTTCTACAATCCTAATCATGCTTCTAATTGTAAGAAACTTAAAGTAATTAAAGTTAATTTCTCAATTCAAGCCAAAAGTCCCAAGTCAGAAACCTTAGGGTTCTAAGAATCTGAAATTGATGCAAACAATCACTGAGTTAAAGTAATAAGATAGAGGGGTAAGGACTAGGGAGTTACCAGGAGTCAAATGGGTGCTTCGCCATGGCCTAAAGCTCGACGAAAAGGGAGGAGTTCAAGTAGGAAACTTCAGAGATGTGGAAGTGGTGACGGTGGAGCCTTTTAAGGATAAAAGATGGTAGAATCGAGTAGTAGAGCGTTTTAGAGGCCAAAAATGATATTTTAAAGGCTTTAAGACATGAACAGAGGTAATGAAGGAGCTCGAGAAATACCGTTTATAGCAGTCATAGAGAGAGAAAGGAGAGAAGGACAAAAAGGAGAGAAGGGAGAAAGAAGAGGGGGGGCTATTATATCGTGTCATTTTAGATCGATTGACCTAATCAATTATATTGATCGATTGATGGACATTTGACCATTTCGATTGACCGATAGATAGTGGTTGACCGAACAACACATTCGGTCAACTGACAGTTACTTGGTTGACCAAATAGTGTATTTTGTCCACCGAAGGTCAAGACTCTCATAAACAATCAGATTGCATTCAAAAAATAAACAAAAAATTCCAAAAAATTCTTTACTAACTATAATTAGGTGCCTTTAACATGTTTGTTGTCATATATTCATTTAGTTCAACATGGCGATATCTTTTATTTTTTAAGGTAGCTACAGAAAAGAAATTCAATGAACTTTTGGTTGCCATATCAACTTGGGTCCATTAGTGTTAGTTTTGTAGCTTTGGCAACTGAAAGAAATTGCATTCAGATTTCTCATATGATCATAGAAAAAATAATGTACATGTCTGTTTCTTTCACAATAAGTGTAAAATAAAGGAGTGAAGGGTCTATATGTATTCCTTGATTTATAATGGAATATTTGATGAGGTTTTTTCCTAGGTTGAGTGAAGGTTCTAGTATCATTAAATTGACATTGAAATTTTTTTTAGGTCTTGATTCATATATGAATGCATGATGCCTAGGATGGGTTCTAATTGATGATGCATTTTGAATAACCTTAAGGCATTCATCTTTTAAATTATTTCCCTTCATAAAAATGGTTTTACTAGTTAATACTCCATTACTATGGCCTAAGCCATGTTTATTGTTTCCCATTTTCTAAATACTTAACATGTTTTCTAGTTTTCCTTTAACTTTTGTAAACTTTGATAGTGATTCTTTAAGAGTTTGTACTTCTTTTTTTAAGGCCATACTTTCATTCAGTAATTCATCATTATCTTTGGTCATAGCATCTAAGTCCTTTTTAAGATTATTATTTTCTAATTTATACTTATTTATTGTTTTCATGAATTCCAAGTTTTTATCATACAAGGCTTTCTTTTTCTTAGGCCAATCTCCTACAAAGTCTTCATAAGTGTATTCAATTTCAACTTTGTCATTTCGGTTAAGGATACTTACCTTATAGTGAGCTACGAAACACATGTTTGCTATTTCTTTTTTTTTTAATTCACTTAACTCACTCCATGTTGCTTTAATGCTTTCTTCTTATAATTTTTCTTTTCCTTCCTTTCCTTCTTTTCTTCCTTTTCATTTTCTTAAAGTTATGGCCAATGCGACCTCAAATGCCCTTTCTCACCACACTCAAAATATGTTATATTTGATCATTTTTTTTAGAGTACTTACCTTCCTATAGATTGGAAAATTTCCTCAGAAGATCTTTCTTAATCCTTTTGTAATAAGCATGACGAATTCTTCTTCACCACTTCTATAAGATGATTCTTCATTCTCGCCTTCATCCTTCTTAGTTGCTTTAAAAGCAATGTTCTTCTTTTTGGGTGCATTTCTTCTTGTGTGTCATTTAACACCATTTCTTGTGTAAGTAGTGAACTGACCATCTTTTTTAGTGAAAGAACGATATTAGGGGCCAATTTGATTGAATTTTGATTGATAAATTGATAAATTATTCCCATAATTACGTGTTTAAATGGTTAATTTATGTATTGATTTGTTTAATTTGTAGGATGTTAATCAAAATTTGAGAAATTATGCAAAAGGATCAAAGTTTGACTCAATTTTAAATCTATAACATGGGTCTGTAGCCCTAAGATTAAGGATGAATAGGATGTTGTTGATAGATGATTAGCCCCAATGTAAAGGAGTCAAAATTCGATAATAAACGGTGGGCTACATGGTGCTGTTATAGGTTGACTGGGGTTCCATTGATGGAGTAGTCAACAATATCAGCTTCAAAGCTCCACAATTACGGCTTGGGCATGATATTCCTTAATGTTGTGTTCTTCTAGTGTCACATCGGAGTCCAAACAACCTGAAAAATACAACAAAAACAACAAAGAATTCATATTAGAGAGGAGATAAGATCTAAAGTGTGAGAGAGAAGCGCTTCCTTCTCTCTTCCTTAGTTCATAAGCTTCAAACACTTTCTATTCAAATTTTGTGTTTTTTCTGAGTTTATGAGCATTCAAGCTTGTTGTTAATACATATTTCTGAGTTTATGAATCACATTCAGGGTGTTTCTAACTCAGATTACTTGTGTATTTGCTTGTATTTTTGGATTAATCAAAGTTGTGTTCTTATGCTTATGTTCTAGAATGTTATTTGATTTTTCTACAAGATTTTGATAGAAAAAAGATTTTTTGGAGTCTAAAATCAAGTTGGAAGTTCAAGATACATCCAGAAGTCTTTCTTGGATATTTTTGTAACTTCTAAACTTTATTTTATAGCTCATATTTTCAGTTCTATCAAGAATTGATGTTTAAAGTATATATTTTGTATGTTTTGATCACTATGTGTAGCTAAATCATTTTTATTGCTAAGAATTGGTGTTTATATGGTTTGAGAGAGCTTAAAGACATGTTATAGGGTATGATTTTTATTTATTAATGGTTTAAAAGATCTAATTTAGGGTTAGCCATCTAGGACTAGAGTTTAAGACAAGTTAGGCTTGAGAAACCATCTTAATTTGTTAGAAAAATCAATAAGCAACACAAATTAATCAATGAATGACCAAACTTTGACTTTTTTTTTAGAGTTATAGTTTTGAATCCATACCTATAGAAGTCACCTTCTTGAAATTAAAGCTCATTAACTAGATTTAAAGCATAACCAAATTTTAAATTAAGTTTAATGGAAAAAAAGCAAATTCTTAACCATTACTTTGTTTTGATTTTGTTAAGGAACTCTAGTTAACCCTTAACTTTGTTTAAAGCTCAATTAATTCATCGATCACCTAATCCTTAGCTAATTTAAACATTTTAAAATTTTCAAATTTTTTTTAAAGCAATTAAAAATTAATTTTGAAATGTTTAATCCACGTTAGACTAGTTTAGCAATTTTAAGGTTTTAATCAAATTATTTGAATTTTCCTAAATATTTGTAATCTAATTAAACTAGTAATTAAGCATTTTTCCCTATGATTTTGACATCTAGAGTATTAAATTTACTTTACTTTATTTCTTTTTCAGTAGGTGCACTTGCCTAAATTTCGTTGGTAAGTCACCTAACTAACGCAACAAATATTAAGGTCCTTTGCTTCTTATGTTACTGTCACTTTAGGTTCCTAAGACCTTAGTAAAGATCTCAAGATTTTCCTAGCAAGCTCAACGTTGAAATAGGTCTTACCTAGACCCTTTAAAGCAGTAAAAATGTTGTTAAAGAGAGCATACTTCGTCAATTTAGACAATTCAAATTGATGAGTAAGCATGCTAATTTTTGTTTCTTTTACTAGATTCGTGCCTTCATATCTAATTTCTAATGTATATCATATGTCATATGCAGTGTCACACATCGAATTTCTATTAAACTCTTCAACACTAAGGGCACTGAATAAAATATACATGGTTCTACTGTTTAATGAAGCTAATCTCTTTTCTTTGATATTTAGTTCTTTATCATCCTTAATCAAAAGCTCATTTCTTACTAGTTTTGAAGGTACGGTGATCTTTTCATAAACAAAAAGCCATAAATCAATGCTCTCACTTCTTAACTAGTGTCTCATCCTAGTTTTCCCATACAAGTAACTATTCCCATCAAACTAAGGCGCTCTATGTGTATTTTAACCTTCAAGGCTAGAAGAAGAGGAAGCAAAGTTATGAATCATGTGTGCCATATAATCTTTACTCACTAATTTATTAGAATTAAGCTACTGTGAGACCTACGCTTTAATACTAATTGTTAGTTTTGTTATAGTACTAAGAGTGGGGTGAATTAGTGTTAAAAATCTTTCATAGACTAAACACAATAATATATGTGAAAACTTAAATATTTGCAAAAATTCACCCCAACAAGCAAATATCATAAGTACGGAATAGTAAATAGTAAGGGATGAGAGAAAGACACCAGGTTCATTTTGGTTTGAAGCTATCCACTTACTCCTAGTCCAGTCCCCAACACCACTGTTGGGATTTGGTTCTTATTGTAACTTCAACAAGAAAATATTGTTCAATTACAATCCTTTTTCACATGTTAAAGGAGAGCCTTTTCACTCACTTTTTTTCTTAGGCTCAAGAATAACCTCTAAAAAACTCACAAGAACAATAGAGAATTACTTTTCTCACTTCACTTAATGTAATCAAGAGGCTTGAAGAATGAATTCACATAACAATGAATTGAAGCCTGGTAGAATCCATCGCGGACTAACAAATAGTAAAATACTTAACTAACCTAACTAATAGTTAAGGCAAGTTAGGGTCGATCCACAGAGACTTAAGGTGATTTGCTATCTCTAATATTATAAAGAAAAACAAAAATGAAAACCCCTTAATGCAAAGAAAACAAATAAAGTACGATGCAATAAAAATAATAACAAGGACAAAAACAAAGCAAAAAATAATAAACAAATAATGATAACAAAGAAATGGGCCAAAGGGATTATTGGGATTAAGGAATAATCCTTAATCCTTAAATCTAGATAAATGGTGTTGTAGCTATGGTGTTGTAGCTATGGTGTTCAAACAACCTCTCAAACCCTCAGTTCCTCTAAATTAGAAAAATCTAACAAGCTCTAGAAATGACCTATACCCATCTATAACCTAGAACAAGCTCTCTAGATTTAATAGTGAAAATACTTTAAGTACTAAGGAACGACTAACTTAGGCCACTAACTCGCAGGCTCGAAAAGTGTAACCTAAAGGTATGGAACCCTAGGTTAGTTTATTAAGTATCCGGACAAATTCAACTAGGGAAGAGAGAAGCTAGAGCTTCTCTCACTACTATGATCTGAATTTTGCTGGATTGTTTGCGTGCGATGTGTTGTTCTTGGATGTATGCAGACTTTGGAAGGCCCCCTCACATGCCATAAGACAAGGGAATTAATGAGGATCATGCCAGATTTGAAATTCTCAAGATTTGGAGCTGAAATTGTTGACTTGGAGTACAACGACATCTTGCAACGACACCCTCTCATGGTGCCATTAATGGACAGAAACAAGAGATATTCTTGATGTTTTTGATCCAATCTTCATCATTAAGCTCCATTCTGTAATTCAAACATAATAAGACATTAATTAAACAATTAAACACTGAATTAGGGGTCATAATTCAAAAAATAAACCATGAAAATCATATCAATTTGACCCCTATCATTCTTCATCATTGGATATGTGTTTTCATGCTATATTTTTATTTTCATTGTCAAATGGTTGTGCTTAATTTGTTATAACTAGGGTTAGGATTAAATGGATTATGCATATATGGAATTAAATTACTTAATTTAATGTTTCTTAGATTGACCATCTTAGTTATATTATTATATGATTAAGGGATCCATGACCATTGGTTTTCAACCATTGGAAGATTAATTAGATAACATGATTGAAATTAGATGTGGAACAAGCTTTAAGGTATTTTATGAGGGTTATTAGCTTTAATGAACTTAAATTTAAGCTTATTAAAATTAATGTCATTTATTCTAAATTTATTATGGACCAAGTAGATAAATTAAGTTTAAAAGAGAAAAAGTATTTCCATGATCATTGGTTGTATCTTATTTTCGTGAAGAATGCCCTAAATTTGTCCAACAATTTGTTTCTTTATTTATTTGCCCATTAAATTCTGAAACCCTAGTCATATTTTCTTTCATTAGACTCTTAATTCATTAGCAAATGTTTAGATTGAACATTGTTTCTTTTTATTTTAGTTAGTTCCTTTTTATTTTTATTACTCAATCAATTTAGAGTTGTTTCTTTTGAATTAGTATTATGTTCATATTCTTAAGAAGACGATACTCGGTTCTTACTATTTTATACTACTTGTTGAAAATGTGCACTTGTATTTGATTAGTCCAGGATTAGATTAGAAGAGAAATTAGAGTATAATTAGACCATAACAGATGCATTATTTGAATAGTGACTAATTGATTAGATTAATTAGACTAGTTTACCAATGGTTTGGGACATCTAACACAATGGTTTGTTTTAATCGTAAAATGTATCAATTAGTTTTTAATGGGTTCTAATGATTATAAACGGCTAGTAGGTTGAAATTTACCTATAAGTAGGTGCATTTAGGTGTGTGTTATGCATCCAAGCACTGACCCGTGCATATCCTGGGAAAGCCCAGACATTGATATGATAGTTTACTTCTTGGTTTTTCATCAGCATTGGGAGC
>JAOXYD010066363.1:0-12785 GCA_028565735.1 Pinacopodium congolense | reverse complement strand
AATTGCAACTCTCTAGACAATACAAAAACACACTGAATCATCTGAATTCATCAAAAGCTTCAAAGTGTACACTCTTTCTCTGCACTTATTCATTTTCAATCTGTTTATGCAAATTTGTGTTTTCGAGTGTGTGTAACTATGATTGATATCTTGCTTAAGTGTCTAAGAACTTATTTGATTCATCTTTTACATTTTAGAAGCATTATTTCAATATATTAGAGCTAAAATTTGTTCTTATTTCAAGACTGTCTCTGTTGAGACTGTTCTACCTTAGAATTCAATTTCAGGTGCTTAAACGTGTTTCTAAAATCAAATGATTTGAGTTTTCAGTTTGTTTAAGGTATCTAGATTGTGATTGAACTTAATTTCAAAATTTTGAGACCTGTTTAAGCTATCATTGAGCTAGAAACTTCATATACATAAAGATAGCATCTGTTTTTCATTGTTTCAAGTTTGAATCCGATTTCAATCTGCTTAACCTGGTTCTTTGGGTTTGTAATTATTGTTTTTTGTTTGCTTAAGTTCTTAGGAATCATATTGCACTAAGTTTCGAATTTTTGGTTGAGTATTGGATCATTTGTGTGCATTGGTTTGTAAAGACATCAAAACTGTCCAATTTTGAGTGTTCTTCATTTGATCACGAGTTTCATCACATAAATCAATTATGGGTGCATAAACTTATTGCTACTAGTTCACATAAGGTGTCAAGAGTGCTCTAGTATTTTTAGTTTGATTTTTAATCACTTATATATGTTCTTTGAGCTGAATATCCATTGAGTGCTTAAACTGTCCAGAATTTGTGATTTGATTATCTAGATCATATTGCTTAATCATATATAGGTTTTTATGCTTTATTTCTGCCATACTAAATTTGTTTAGGCTTTCAAGGTTGTTATTATTCATTTATATCATTCATTGAAAGCTAAATCCCTTAGTTTAATTGTACATTAAGTGAAACACCTTTCAAGGTGTATATAGTTACTTGAATCTGGGGGAATTGAACATTGTGGTTAGTTGCGGATTGTATAGGCTACTCTTTGCCTTGAAAAGATTTGGAATAGGTTCCTCCTGACCTTAGAATAAGATTGTGTTTGTTGGGTTACTTTTCACTCTTTGAAAGTAAGATTGTAAAGGTTACTCTTTACCTTGAAAAAGATTGTACTTGTTTGGATTGATTAGTATAGAATCATCCAACAAGTAGTTGGAAAGGAGATGTAGCCTATCTTTGGGGTAGGTGAACTTCTTCAAAATTGCCTTGTGTCTTTCTCTAAACCCAACTTATTGCATTTACTTTGATATTTGCATTAGCATTCCATATTAGGTTGAATCTTGGTTTAGTGATTGCATCTAGTTTTCCAATTAACTTAGGTTGCTAGTTTGAGTTTGCGAAAAAGTTTTTAATACCCAATTCACCCCTCCTCTTGAGTGCCATAGGACTTACATTCTTTGATCAAATTTCTTAATGTTATTTGGTTTGTTTATAGTTTGATGTTTTATTGTAGGTTTATGATGATTTGGAGATTTAGACAAGTCCAAAATATAGTGAAAGAGGAAAACTCTCTATTGTTATAACGACAGAAGAGCGTAGTTTGCCTCTATCGCTAGGAACTGCTCAGGTTGCTATAGGGATCAAAACGTTATAAGGACTTGAAAATTTAAACCTTGAACGATTCATTTTATTTTTCAAACCCTAGTTGTTCTAAGTTGTCTTCTTCTCACTCTCTCTATCTAATAGCTAACCCTTTCCCCTATTCTCTCTATTTTCAACTATTTATCACCTAAATCATCCATTTTTTCTCTATAGTGATTTAGGAATTTAAACCTTGAACAATTCTTTTTTTTTCAAACCCTAGCTGTACTAAGTTGTCTTCTTCGCACTCTCTCTCTTTCTAGAAGCCAACCCACTTCCCATCTTCTCTCTACTTTCAACTATTTCTCACCCAAATCATCCATTTTTTCTCTTACATTTCATCAATATTCCATAAATCTTTCATAAATATTTAAGGTTTTCATTTATGTTATTCTAAAATCACATCGTCTCTACAACTTCTCTTGATTTCCCATCTTAATTTCATCTTACCTTTTCTCTCTCATATATTCTTGTAGGTTTTGAAGGTTGTTGGTAAGTCTATCACGAACTACCAAATAATAAAATATCTAATTAGCCTAAAAAATATGTAGTAGGGTAAGTCAGGGTCGATCTTACAATGAGTTAGGAGGAGTTCTACCTATTCCTAATGCTGTGCTAAAATAAAAAGAAAAGGAAAGAAAACCCATTGAATATTTTTGAACTAAAAAAAAACTATAAAAGATATCTAACAAAATCAAAACAAATAAGCATGAACACAAAACAAAAAGAAAAAAATAAAAATAAGAGACCATTGGCCAAAATATATATCTAGGATTTAGGATTTATAATTAATCATCCAGATATATACATTAATTTAGCGTAAGATGCTAGCTTATATATACAAATAAGCTCTTAAATCCTCTATTCCACCAATTTTAGAGAAGTCCTATATGATAGAAAATTTGCCTCTAATCACATGATAATCTAGAACAAGCTCTCTTAATCTAATCGCGCGATAGCATTAAATGCTAAGGAATGACTAGAATAAGCCATAATCTCGTAAGCTCGGATTGTCTAACTCAAAGAATTAAAATCCTAAGCTAAGTTCATTAAGTTTACCTACAAAATCACTTAGCTTGTTCTCCCTATGGTATTTGCTAGTGACAATTACGTATCAAAATCCTATACCTAGCAATTTAACTAAAAATTACAAATAGATAGGCCAAACCAATAAAGCAACTTCTAATTCATATCATTTAACCTAAGTTCCAATTTAATCTCAATCAAAAACATAATGGCCAAGGAAAATTAAGTCATTTCTCACAATTATAAAGCTACTATCCCCTTAATATCTTTTTACACAAAGGAAATCTAACTTAACATAATGAAGTTAACGTTATAAAAAATGAAATTTATAAGACAACAACTAAAGATGCAGAAAACATAAAGGAATTAAAGAGGCAAAGGCCGGAAAATAAAGAAACCACACTATATTAACATAAACCTAGCATTCAACACATATTTAACATACTCTAAATGAAATAACAATAAAAATAAAAAAATACAATGAAAATGTAAAGACAATAGAGAAACCAAGACTAAAGCCAGAGTTCTTAAACCTAAACATTGAATCTAACAATAGAATTCAAAACTAGATAAAAAGGCTTGAAGAAAAACTTAAAAATCTAAGAAAAAAAAAAGAAAATGGATGGCTACCCTAAGTAGGGAGCAAAAGTCACAAATTTCTGCTCCAATATTCCATTTACATACCTCTCTAAGGTTTGGGAAGGGTTTTGAGGTGAAATATCAAGCTTGCCCTTTATTTTGCAAAAACACAGCATTTTTTTCGTAATCATATATGGCCCTTGAATAAAACTATACGATGGTCTGGAGTCAACCACCATATTGCTCATTGGAAAACACCCTAAATACTAGTTATTGATGACTTCTGCCCTTCTTCGCGTTTTCTACTCTAACTCCTTCTACACACCTCTGATTGCCATAACATTTGGTATGTCATTTTCTTATACGATGTTCTTACACCCATAAAATTTCAAACAAATCTGAAGTTAAGATGATCCATACCTACGGTGGTATTCAGAAGTTAAGACACGAGGCATTTGAGAAAGCTCGAATTTACAAGGAGAAGACCAAGGCATTCCATGATCGCAACATCTTAGGAAAGACATTTTTGGTGAGCTAGAGAGTCTTTCCCTACCATTCTTTCTTCAAAATGTTTCCATGTAAGTTGCATTGTCGATGGATAAGTCCTTTTGAGGTCATTTATGTATACCCCCGTAGAGTAACGGAAATCAGGAGTGCCAAGATGGGGAAGGAGTTCAAGGTGAATGGACATCGTCTCAAATTTTACTTTGGAGAATTTCAAGTGAGAAACTTAGAGGTTGTGAAGCTTGAAGCTTCACGTTACATTGATTGATGAGGGTTAACTGGGGTCAAGCTAATGACCTTAAACAAGTGCTTGTTGGGTTGCACCCTAACTTTTCCTTCATATTTTGTGTGTTTTCTACTTAAGTTTTGTTTGTTTTCACTAAAGTGTTTTATTTTATTTTATTTTATTTTTGATTGTAGGAAGGAAAAAAAGGAACTGTGATGTCTGCTTTCTTGATTTATATGGCTTTTTTTTATCTAAGGGAGTACCTTTCTTTCCATCCTCAAATATGTGTTTTTTTTTGTGCTTTTTGGACATTGAGGACAACGTTCATTATAAATGTGGGTATAGGACAAGTTCAAATTTTTCTGCACTTGAGCTTTGACGAATAATAAAAAATGAAGTTCTATCATTACATTTGGAATGAAATTGAGTTTTGTAATTGAATTTTAGCTAGGACACTTGAGTATAAGGTGAACCATGCTGATTGATTAAAGTAATTGGTTGCATAAAACGTAATAAAAAATTTGATACTTGAATGATTAGGTAATGTAGGAAATCATCATGGTTTCCATATGAGCTTATGGGAGGAATTGAGCCTTTATGGCTATATTCCAAAGTCATTTCACTTTTTTTATTCTGTGTGATGCTTTCCTAGGAAGATTACCTTCAGAATTTGCTCTGAACCAGTTTGACACTACTGAATGCATATTATATGGAAAGGATTAAGGCCTTTTTCTTAACATTTAACTTAATTGACCCGCCTGATTTATTATCCCTTGTAACCCCTTTTAAGCCTTTAACCTTTTTTGTTTCTTACATTAAACACCTTTTGTTAAAATATGAAAACCAATTAATCTTACCTAATCATAAGTATAATAAAGTGCTAAGTGAGCATTAGTTTGGGACTTTTGATTTACATTTTATTTCGAGATGATTTATAAGGTATCTATACTCATGTTATGTATATATTTGTTGTAATTGTTTCCTTTTTTTGGGCGTGTTAAGGAAATGAAAAAAAGGAAGAAAAAAGAAAAGAAGAGAAAAAGAAAAAGACTCAAATATATTAACAGTAGTAAGTAATGAGTAGACTAATATATTAAATGCATATCTCATAATTATATTTGGTTGTCCCTCTACACTTATTACTTTGTGAATACTTGTGAGAAACCCCTCAAACCTTTATGAGTCATCTAAACCCAAGCCTCATTATATCACTGAGTAAAAGCCCTTTTGATCCATGATAGTATGTCATCTATGTGGAAGAGAATTAGTGAATTTACAAGCCTATCGCAGTGTGGTCTCCTAAAGGGAGTTTTGAGCGAAACACCAACCCTTCAACAAATGAAATGAGTGGAAATCGTGAGGAAAATTCATCTTGGTTTCATGCTTTGATCAACTGTGTCTTCATTTCATTTTTTTTATGTTTACTAATGAAAACCAATCATCTTATATATGTAGCATCTTAATACTTGAGTTTGTCAAAGTTTAAAAGATTGCATGCACTTGTCTCTTTGAAATCAAATTGATAGAATGTAATGATTGTGTTTAATTTGCTTGAGAACATTCAATGGTTCATGTGTGATAGAATTTGATAGGGATGTGTCTTATTAAGTTTTAGTATGTCATTTCACTTAGATTCGTCCCTAATTTTGATTAAAAAGTACTAAAATTGTGTTTAATTTTTGTTGAATGGTAGATTGAATGTGTTAAAACTTGTTTTTGATAAAAAGGAATAAATATGGTGAAAAATTGGAGCAAAATGAGTAAGAAGATGTCATTATGGGCCATTAATGATGGTTGATCTACTAATAAATGGCGTCATTGTTGAATGCAGGAACCGTTGTTGATGAACGTTTCTTAGAACCTTCAATATTAGTTAAAACAGACCACCATTGAAGGAAGTTGAGTACAGTTATACTCACTACCTGCTAAAAAAAAGGACAATAGGTTATTTTCACCCTCTGTAGGGTTGCCCTAATTGGAAGGGGTATATAAACCCCTCCCTTGAGTAGAGAAAGGAAGAAGAAAACTTTCCTTGAAATTTTTACAAATTTTTCTATATAATTCCTGGATTTTTTATGTTTTCTTAGTAGATTTTCATTGGGTTTTTATTTCAACTCTTTATTTTAGTTTTTTTAGGTATATTTATGCTTTAATAAACTATTGGATGATTTATTTTTCTATTAATTTCATATTTTCATGTTATATGATATTTAGGTTGAAGTTTTGTTTGAATTTGAACTTGAATATGTTGGATAATATATGGATTCTTACATATATATCAATGGATGGTTTTATTTTCTCTGTCCAGATTTTATTTTAGGTCTTTGAGATTTTTTCTTAATGTTTCAGATCTGCATTTATGGAATATCAATTTAGGTGGTGATCTATTTTGTGAGCTGATAGGGATGAATTTTATAGTATTTCTATATATGTTACAATGTCATTTCATCCCTATTTTGTTATTTAAATGCTTAATTTGTTTTCCTTTTGCATTTACATGCAGATTTAACCTTAAGGCACAAATACAAGTTGAAAGGGCCATGTTTTAAGCAGAATTGGATGAACTTTGGAACTAGAATTGATGTGGCACCAATTTGAGGACCTAGAACATCATTCTATGTGGTTCCACACCAAATTTCAAGGCCATATGACAGGCCATGAAGAGTTCATAAAGAAAAGATCAAGATAAGCTCGATTGGACTCTAGATTTTGTGTAAGTGACTTTGGGGATGCATTAGGAGCACTTTTTGAGCTCAAATTAATCTAAAATTTTATGGATAGCAGTATCATCATGTGAGGAACCTGTATGCAAAATTTCCTGGCAATCGGAGATGCGTAGAGGGAGTTAGTGAAGAAAAGGCGATAAGAGGTCAAAGTTGTCAAATCTCAGGGAGTAAAACGACCCCTAGTAAAACAGTGCCAAAAATTTAGTACTAGACACAAATTTTTATAGAAAATAAGAAGATTAGAAGTGATTGGAATCATTGAAGAGGAGTCTTACAATTGAATTAAAAGCACAAATGTTGGTATAGAAGAAAAAGCTCCAAAACGACATTTAACTTTGAGACAAACGACACTTGGACATCTCACACGTCCCACTCACAAAACTGTAGTGTTCAGCATGAGATGCATGGTTTTATAATTAACAAAAGACCTAGAGTGAGTGAGGACAAGGTGAATGGGACGGCTGCACACTTAAAAAACAACAAGAGGAGATACAAAAAGAGAACACTGGAGAGAGACCTTGAAGCTTTTCATGAGAAGTGAGTGGAGTCGTCTATGGTGGGCTACATTTGTCTTGTTCTCCATCAATGATAATGAGTTGCACACGTTGATTTAAGGCTTGGTTTGGAGCTTGGGTGGCTGCACATAGAAATAAGGCAAGAATAGGAAAAGTACGGGACGAATAGGAGGAGACTTGATGAGGAGCTCCTTATGGTGTGCGGTTGTTGTCTTCTTCTTCATGGCTTAACATTGAACCTCTTCTGGATGTCCAACTCATGGCTGAAGCTTAAAGTTTAATTCATTTACCCTTTTTGTTGTTTTGGTTTTGATTTTCTATTAGTTTCAATAGCCAAGGTTATGTTTTATACATGTCTGAATATCATTGTGTGGTTTTACTTTGCATGATTGTGTGTTAAGTTTTGTTAAGTCATGTGTTTAGCTTTGTTAAGTCATGTGTTTCTAGATGAATGGAGCTCTCCTGGACGTTTATTCATGGCTGAAGGTTGGAGTTTAATTCATTTACAATTGTTATTGCTTTAGTTTTATTTTTCCATTAGTTTTAATATTTTTTCATCTGAATTGCTTTGTTTTGCCTTGGTCAAATATTATTGTTGCTTAACCGTTTGTTTCTAGACCATTGAACTTTGTTTTACTTTAAAATGTTAATGATAATTTCATATTTACCTTGATTAAGTATTCAGTTGTTTAAGGGTTTTATTTCATATAGTTTTAATTATCCATATAGTATTTGGTTCATCTATGTTAGTAGTTATTTTCTATACATGTTCTTAAGCTTTAATTCATTTAAATTTTAGGTTTTATTTAATTTTTATAATCTAGAATTTTTATTTAAAATGTTAAATTAGGTCTTAGATAATTAAGTTCTTGATAATTACTTATTAATTGAAGTAATTTAAGTTTTCATTAGATAAAGTGTTAAATTTGATTTCTTAGTTTAGTTATTAATTTTCCAGGTTTTTTTAATTAATTAAGTATGATTTATGTTCATTTAATCTTTGTTTTTGGTAGCTTAATCATTTGTGGCTAGTTCTTTTAGGAAAATTGTGAGAATGGAGTTGAAGTATGCTTAATTAGATGCTTGTCTGTCTAGGTTGGTTTGGGACTTAGGTTAAATGTCATGAATTAGGAGTTATCTCTAAGCTTGATCATCCTTTAGGTAATTTCCTAATCCAAGAGCTAAGGTTAAGCATGTGATATGTAATAGTCCATAACGATTCCCAAAATTAGCAATAGGTTAGTTAAATTTGTTAAGATACTTATTCAACTGACCTAGGATTCCATACCTTTAGGTTACACTTTCCTAGCTTGTGAGTTAGTGGCCTAAGTTAGTCGTTCCTTAATACCTAAGACGTCTTCACTATTAAATATAGAGAGCTTATTCTAGATTATAGATGGAGATAGGGGAATTTTTAAAGTTTGTTAGATTTTTCTGATTCAGAGAAGCCGAGGGCTTGAGAGCTTATTCGAGTCTATAGGCTAACACCATGACTAGAATACCTCCTATTTAAATGATCATCTTGAAATCCTAAAGATACCTCTAACCCATTTCCTTGCTATTGTTATTAATCTTTTCTAAATTTATTTTTGTGTATGTATCTCTGATTGTGTCTTTTGCATCTTGGTTTATCTTGTTTTCATCCATTCGGGGTGTTTTATTTTCTCTTTCTTGTAAAATTTGAAATAACATTTGCATCCTGACTCTCCGTGGTTCAACCGTAATTCACCATTATTGTATAGTTTGGATATTTAGGAATTTATTATTTGATAGCTTGTGACGAGCTCATCATGAGCTTTTATTTATTCTTGATGTTTTTGGTTAGTATAGACTTGGTAGTTAAGATTTATGTATGTTCTTAGGTTTTGAATCACTTAATTTTAGTTTTATTCTTATTTAGTGTACTAGATTTTTATGTTGGTAATTGGGTTTTGTGTTTTGGTTGCATTTACCTTGAATTTAGGTAGAAAATTCTTAGGCTTTCATCATATTAGAGTGAAATTTTGATTTTTCAACACTAGGTTTTAATTTTCTAGCTTTAATTTCATTTAATTAAGTTTTGGTTATTTTTATTTAATTTTTTTCTTGATTAATTTGAAGATATATGGCTCATTCCCTAAGGGCTTAGAGGTATTGAAGGGATGAATGGATCATAATTGTGACTATGAAGTTGAGTTTGAATTGAAGTGGTGCTTTTAGGCTTAGGTTGGTTTTGGACTTTGGTTTAACGGCATGAATTAGGAGTCATTTTTAGGCTTGATCATCTTTTAGGTGACTTTCTAATTTGAATGCTATAGTTGAGCGTGTGATACGTAATAGTGTATAGTAATTCCCAACAAGAGCAATAGACTATTTGGATTTTTCGATAAACTGAACCAACTTGTCTAGGGTTCCAATCCTTTAGGATACACCTTTCGAGCTTGTGTGTAGGTGGTCAAAGTTAGCCATTCCTTAGTACTTAAGGCTTCTCCACTATTAAACTTAAAGAGGTTTTTTTAGGTTATAGTGGAGTTAATGGTGTTTTTAAACCTTGTTAGATTCACCTAATTTTAAGTGACATAGGCTTTGAGAGCTTATTTGGACCTATAGGTTAACACTTTAGCTAACACGTCATGTATCTAGGTTTGAGGATCATTGATTTTCCCATAATCCCAATGATGCCTTCAACCTATTTATTTGATAATGCTACTAATCTTCTGTCTTTTACATTATTTTCTTTTGATTGTTTTTGTTACTTCTTAGCTTGTTTAATTCACATCACTTTAGGGGTTTTTTATGTTGTTTTCTTTTGTAACATTTAAAGTAGGAATAGGAACTAGCTCTCTGTTTTTTGACCTTAGCTTGCCCTTTACTACATAGTAAGGTATAGTTAGGAATCATTATTTGATAGTTTAGCAACAAATTATCAAATTTTTGGTGCATTTGTTAGGGAGATGACTTGTGTTATTTTTTATTTCTCATGTTTTTTTAATTTCTATTTCTATTGATCTTTATCACTCTTCCATTTGATTTTCATGTCCCATAGTTTTTCCAAACACATTGTTGAAATTTGCTAAGGAAAACAGAGGTTCATTACTTTTTCCACTTAATCATTTGTCTTTTTCTCCTATTGTAGGTTGTACCGAGTTTCGTAAAAGTGAGCAAACTTACCATACTCCTCTTCCTAAGTGTGGTAGTTCTTCATCCTTTGAAGGAGTTGAAGATAGTTTAGAAGAGTTTACAGAGGAAGAAGAAATCTAAGCAATTATGGAACCTCATGGACACACCTTAAAGGAGCTTGTAGCTTCCATTTTCAATCCTAACCTGCTTTATACTAATTATCTGAATGATGAGTCAGAAGATGAGATTAAACTTGGACTAATCTATGCATTACCTACTTTTATAAGTTTTTAAGACACTAGCTCATTGGGATCGAGCTACATCACTAACTCTAATAAATTCTTGAAGGAGTTCCATGTACTATGTTTGGGTATGAAGCCAACGGGAGTCACAATGGAGTAACTAAGCTAAAAGCATTTCCCTTCTCCTTAGTAGATATAGCCAAGGATTGACTTTATGATTTGCCCGTCAGATTAGTCAACATTTAGGAGCAGATGTAGTAGGCATTTTTAGAGATGTACTTCCCTACCTCAAAAGCCACCAATATTAGAAAGGAGATTTGTGATATCCAGCAAGACATAGGGAAGTCAATACATAAATATTGGGAACGTTTCAAGAAGCTCTGCAACAATTTTCCAAACCATCAGATAAGTGAACGATTGTTAATTCAAAATTTTGTATAAGGAATTGCTACCTTTGGATAAGAATATGATCGATGTTGTGAGTGGTGGAACTATAGTCGATAAAAAGGATAAATGATACGAAGAATTTTATAGCAACAATGGCGGCCAACTCTTAGTATTAGGGGAACCATAATAGTGCTTCCTCCTCGACAAAGTAGGTAAAGGTGGCATCCATTTCCAACTCGGAGCAGCAAGTAGCCAACCTAATCTCCTTGGTGTAACAAGCAATGATAGCCAAGGGACCCACTAAGGTATGTTGAATTTATACTTTAGTTAATTATACTACTGATGCTTGCCCCACTTTATAAGATGAACAACAGGTTAGTGTAGTCGGATGTTTCCAAGAGCAATAGCAAAGGCATGATCCTATTGCCCCCACTTACAATTTGGGGTGGAAGGATTATCCCAACTTCAGGTATGGTAACTAACAGCAAGGTAATAGCTCTAAGGTGCGCCCACCTTCTTACCACTATCAACAACAACATATAGGATACCATGCATTACTTGGACTCCACTAAAAACCATAATAGTTTTAACCAAGGGCACAGCCTCTACAGTCTGCAAAACCACCACAACAAACTAGAGGTATATCTTTAGAGGAAATTGTCAAGAGTTTAGCTACTAACACTCTTTAATTCTAGCAAGAAGAAAGGATTGGTTTAAAGAATTTGGAGAACCAAGTGAGTTAGTTGGCTTATGCAGTAGGTAAACTACAAGCACAAAGCTCAAAAAGGTTTCCTAATCAACCTAAACAGAACCTAATACAGGATTTTTGTTCCATGAATTTAAGGAGTGGCAAGGAGGTAGAATGACTAATGAATAAGAAGGAGAAGTAAGGAGAAGAAGAGACCATGGAATCAAAGAAGGAGGAGTGCAATCCTCCTATGGTGAGTACTTCACACCCTGTCGCTACTAATCAACTTCATGCTCCACTTCTATGCAAGTTATCCAAGAACAAGCAACAGGAGAAGGAGAAAGAGGTATTATCCAAGGTGGAACTCAATATACCTCTTTTGAAAGAAATCAAGAAAGTCCCATGAAGTGCCAAGTTTTTGAAGGAGATGTGCACTAATAAGTGGAATCTAAAGGGCGACAAGTGTAGTGACTCGATTCCTATATATATAGTAATCCACTGCTTAGAGTGTCATTTCACATTCATAATTGTGACTTGCATTTCATATATATACTTAAATTGTGGTTTGGAATAATGGTAAAGGTGTTAGATGCATTAAATTGATCGTTTTGTGGTATAAGTGATTTTGATATTATTACCGTGCAAATGTGAATTTATTTGTGTCTTGACTTATCAATTTGTGATTTGTAATGGTTAAAGGGATGAACATTAAGGGATTGGTTTGATGATAAATGTTTTAGTTAATGAAAAATGGTGGATTTATTAATTATAAATGTTGTAGGGAGGGGTTTTTAATTTAGACGTCTTTGGAGTCAAACTTTTATTTCAGGAATGAAATCAGTCTAACTTATTGACCCATTTTCTATCTTTATAGAGGGAAAATTTGAAGGAGAATAAGCAAGAAATATTGTAACCCTAAATCTTATTTGGATTTTGGTGAAAGCATCAGGTCAAAATCATAAGTATAATGAAAGTTAGGGTTGTTTTACTGAATCTTCTCATGTTAGGATACTGATTTAGGTACCCTAGATGTTTCCTTTTAAATGAGGACCTTGTAGTTGTAATGAGGGTATGTATGAAACATAAAAATTGTTAATATATGTCTTGTGGATATGCCTATAAAATTTCATGATCAAATGATTGGTGGTTAGTGAGTTATGGTG
>JAOXYD010066332.1:0-12786 GCA_028565735.1 Pinacopodium congolense | reverse complement strand
TATTTTACAAATGACGGACAAGATCAAGACCAAGGAAGCTAAGATTTAATAGGTTAATTAATATAATTTTTATTGTAAGTCTTTTTTGGTCATTTTAATGATTTAAGAGTTGTGAATATACATTATATATTGTTTGCAAAATGTGTAAATCTTTTTAAGGGACAAGATTAATTGAGGGTTTGAATTCAAAGAAATATGTCTAAATTTTTAAAATACTTTTAGGGCATGCTTTGAAATGTGTCTAAGTTAAAATTTTACAAAACGAATGAGTTTGAAAGTTTGGAAGACTTACATAAATTATGAAAAAAAATGTTAGGTAGTGGTGGACCAATCAATTAATAAAGTTAAAATTTTTAGATAGTGAGTTTGTAATATACCCCTAGTAAATATATTTGTCGAGCTATACGACATCTTGGAAAAATAATATGTCTAAGTATTAACTTTAAATACTAGAATTTTTACACAGTGAGTTAGTAGTATGTCATTAATAGATACATTGATCGATCAATGTGGTATATTATTCAATCAATATGCTTGAATGGTCAACTAGTAATAATTAATTTATATTTCTAAGAGAAAATTTTTTCTCTAACAAATTTTTAAATGTGTCTAATGACTAGTTCTTATTAGAAATGATATTTTAAGCAAGCCTATAATACATGGTTTTGTGGTTGCTAATTGGTAGTTGCTGAACTCTTTAGTTGAGTTAACAAAAGTTGAGAAGAATTAAAAAGTTGATGAATCATATTTAAAAACATTTTCAAAGCTTTTGTTGAATTTACTGATTCATATTGAGTTTTTTAGCTATAAACTATTGTTGTGAGTAAGTAAGATATTTTAAATATGTATTCTTTTTTTGGGGCTTAATAATTGGTTATTTTATGTTAGTTAATCTTCTTCAATTAAAGAAAGATTACAAGGGTTATTTTTCACCTTCAAAGAAGATTGTACAAAGTTCTTTTTCACCTATTTGAAAAAAATTATAGTGAATTTTTAAGATAAACTTAGAGAGTGAATGTAATCAAAGATTTTGTTTGTTGAACCATTATAAATCGATTTGTGCATTTTCTTATCTATGCCCCTTTCTTTCTTACGTATTTGTATAATTGATATTGAATTACATTGGCATCATCATTTGAATCTTATTAAAGTAAATTCTAAAGTAGCAAAATCCTTAACAATTTGGTAGCATGCAATTTACCCCCCTCTTCTTAGGTATTATCAGGGACTAACATTAATATTAATGGACTTATAAAGAATTAAATATTTTTTCCTAATTTTTAAACTAAGTAAAAGAAGATGAAATATAATAAAAAACTAATTAATTTTCTAAATCTTATTTATAAAAAGGTATTTTTAAAAGAGAATTTAAAATTTGAAAAATAAAGCTCAACTTAGGCATTTGAAGAAGATAAATTTTATTAAAACATTTATTAATTTCACTCTCTCTCTCTTTATATCTTTTTAGGCCATGAATTTCCATAACAAGGCAGAGAGAAAGAGAGAGAGAGAGAGAGAGAGATTTACAAATTTTAGATTAATTTTAAAACTTAACCTAGCTTACATATATTTATAATGAAAGTCGTACTCAATTTATTTCAAAAGTCATCACTTGAAATTAGACTTATTTAAACCAAAATCCAAATAAATTTTCATATATATATATATACACACGCATACACATTCTAAGAAAAATATGATCGATTTAATATTAAATAAAACAATGCAATAAAATATTTATAAAAACACTTTAATCATACAAATTAGGTCTCAAGTTCTTTAATTGAAATTTTCTTAATTCTTTGAATGCTTGATTAGGCTTAGACTAATAGACTTATTATGTATATTGTTTTAGTTATTACTGTTAATGTTGCTTCTTCTTGATATGTCTAATGATCCCCACCTAATATAACTATATAAAAAAAAGTCTACTTATGAAAAAAAAGAGTTTGTTAGACCAAGTGAAGTTTTAATGTATAGTTTCAGTGATATTAGCAAACTGTTATGTGAAAAAATCAAGTTGAATAGAAGGAAAAAGTTAAAGGATGAAAAAAAAAAGAGAACGTGGAACATATTTTTAATTTAAGAGAAGATTAATTTTTCAAATGAAGGATAAGATCAAGACTAAAGAAGTTAAGGTTTAATAGATTAATTAGTGTTTTTTTTATTGTAAGTTTTATCTTGGTTATTCCATATTTTAAAGGCCTTTCATGCATATGTATTACATATTATATTAAATAATGAATATTATTTATATAATACATAAATTTTTTCAAAGGTCAAGATTAATTAATGTTTCATTTTTAAAGAAAAGTGTCTTAATCATTGAAATAGTTTTGGATTGAATCAATGAAAGTTTTAATCTATGATTTTTGTGATAACAAAACATTATTACTACTAATAGTTTCATATTTTTTGATGTATTGGAAAAATATGAATGTGAAAAGGATGAAACGATACAAATTGTAGTCAAAGTTTAGGTTATATGAAGATCAAGTTATTAAAAAAAGGATTTTAGATAAAGATAGCTAAAATTGAATAGGATATTTTATGTACTTTTCATTATAAATCTTATCTTGATCTTCTCAATATGTTTAAGGGCTCAACTCATTCATGTATATTTACACTTACTATTTTGTATACAAGTTCCACAATTAAGAGGAATGCTTTGAAATTTTTTTAAAAAATTCTCTTGATGCATTAAAATATTTTTTAAAAATTTTTTGAAGTATATTTGAGTCAAGTTTTATGAAAAGAACTATTTTATTGGGTTTTAGAGGGTTTGAAAAGGATAGGAAAAGTTTCAAAGTATTTAAAAACTATTTTTAGGAAAGATTAACTGACTAGTGTCTAAAGAGTGATCAACCAGAGTATGAATAACATATGTAATGATTGACTAGTAGAGGTTAGAGTAGTTGTTCAGTATACAACATTTTAAAACTTATAAGGGTGAAAATTTTTCATAGACAAAATGGTGCATTAAACAGAAAGTTAGACAACATCATTGTTGTGGATTGGTCGACTAATGTGGATGAGTAGTTAAATAATGTGTCTGATTGGTTAACCAACATACTAGATTATTTGACTAGTAGTTGAAAAAATGACTATACAGTAACTAGTTTTTAACATTAAAATTGTAATAAATGGTTCCAATAGCCATAAATAAGTTATGGGTGTTTCTAGGATTGTAAATAAATGTTATAAAGTGTTGTTTAGGTATTTCGTTGTATCCATGTGTATGGTAGTGCATATAAGTAATTAAAAGTGATTTTTGAAAAATTTTTGTTATGGTCTTGATTTGCATTCATTATTGTTTTTTTTTTCATTTTTAAACACATTGTATTGATCAAGTGAGATAGTATAAATGTATATTCTTATTACGAGAGATTGGCACGCGTTGCTTATATTCTTATTACGAGAGATTGGCACGCGTTTCTCTTCACTTGTAAAGAAAAATTTTGTAAGGGTTCCTTTTTATTTGTGAAGGAAGACTTCTTGTAAGTTATCTTTACTCATTTGAAGAAAGATTATAGGGAAAATTTTAAGATGTTCTTAGAGAATACATATAAGTGAGAACTATTTACCAAACCACTATAAATTAATTTTCCATTTTCCCTACTCTCTTTGACTTTTACAAGTTTATTTTTTTTAATGTTACATTAACTTAAATACATTGATATATTTTTTCATTATATTATAGTTGTTTAAAGGGTGAATTTCAGAATTAGGGAAAGACTTAAAAAATTTTAGTCATACTTGATTCACCCTTCTTTACTTTAGGTGCCATATATAGTTAACATTTTGGAAACTTTTTGAATATTTTTAAGTCAATTATATTTTAAAAGAATGAGTTTTAGAAATTTGAAAAAATTAAGAAAATATTTAAAAATTATTTTTATATGAATTAGTCAACCAATGTGGCTTATTAGTTAATTAATATTAAGGTTTTATATATTTTGGTTAGCCTGTATAGTTGAGTGATCAATCAATAGTTGAAATAAATGAGTTTAGATCTTTCTAATAAGTTTGTATACATTAGTGGTTAATAGAATGGTTGACCACTATAGCATATTGGTCAACTAATGTTTTTGAATCATTAATCAATGTAGGAGAAAATGTTGTTTGTTTGTGCAACTAGTTGATAGACTAGTCAACAAATGTGGGACATTAGACTACCAGTAACAACTAATTTTTGTTTCTAATGGCAAAATTTTATTTCTAATAGAATATTAAGATAGAGTAATAGTTAAATCAAGCCATGAACTGAATTTTGAGGGCTCTAAGGTTATAAATACTAGCTCTTAAAAATTGTTTAGGAAGTTTTCTGAAGTTTTGATGATTTAACTAGAAAGGAGAAGCATATAAGAGTCAAAAGAGCATATATTGAAAGCATTCAAAGTGGTTGTTATATTTATTAAGACTTTGAGTTTGATTTTATGAAGCAAAATATTGTTTTTTGTATATTTTTATAGGGATTTTTACATATTAAATTATTAGTCTTAGTTTGGAAGGAAGATTATTCTAGGTTCCTCTTCACCTTTAAAGAAGATTAGTTGTACAACTATTTCTCTTCATCTCATTAAAAAAGATTTTAATGAAATTTCAAAAGAAAAATTAGAGAGTAGACATAAACAAGATTTATTTACCAAACCATTATAAATTGGGTTACATTCTCTCTACAAATATTTTGAAAATCGTACCGATTTTATTTTGGTACAATATTGCACTAGTGCCAACCAATACTAATACTAATACTAATACTGAACAAATTTTAAAATTAGGAAATAGTCCTTAAATTTTATAAAATTTGCAAAATGATCTATATTTATATTATACATCCCCCTGTTAACTTTACTTCAACCTATCTCAAGCATTTGATTGATATAATAAATATAATACAATAATAATTATTTTCTTCATTTTTATTAATATTAATTTTTCATATATTTCTTAAATAAATAACAATGTAAAATAATATAAAAAATATATCAAACCATCATAACTTAAGATCAATACAGCAAGACATCATAAAAGAATAACAATATATAATAACAACTATTTTCTTCATCCTTATTAATCTTAATTGTCATATATTTCTTAAATGAATAATAATCTAAATTAATATAACAAAAAGAAAAGAATGTCAAGGCACGTAATTGAAGATTAATACATCAAAATATAATGAAATGGTAACAATTTATGAAACCGTAATCAGTTATATATAAACATCATAAAATAAGAGTAATATATGAAAAAAAATCACTACAACCAATATAATAATGCTACATAAGAACTTTATAAAGTGAAACTAAACCCTGAAATAAAAACATTTATAGTTAGCATATATAAAATTTAACAAAAACATTAAATATAAGTAAAAAAAAGAGGAGAAAAATATGAAAAACTTGAATCTTCATTTTTTAAAACCAAATTTGCCAATTGTACTTGATCCAATTTTCATTTGATACAAAGTTCTCATCATTAAGAGGATCTTCGTCCTCCTCCTCATCATCATCTAATCTCATTGCACCAAATGACATATCAATACTTTCTTAACAAGCTTTATCTTCCAACTCACCATCATCCAAAAGACTTGGTTCTTCAGAAATCTACTAATTAATCAAAACTCACTGTCTTCCAATATAATCCTTGTAATCTCTAATATGTCATTAGACTTAACATGTTGAGAACTAAATCACTTATCACTCATAAATATTTGTCTAAACTATATCTTCATCAACACAAAACTCTAAAGCGATAAGAAATTTGTTACAAATCTTATAACCATAGAGTAACCTAAGTTCTTCCCATTAACAAAATTCCTTATCATCAAATTCAACACCCATGCATGATTATAAATATACTTAGTCACCTTATTTACCTTTTATCTACCATCTATAATATCTTTTAATATTAAATCAATAAAATAAGTAGCACATAGAGTCCAAAAGAAATAATTATACGTACTCTGCAACCTCCTCCTAACTACTTTATAAGCACCATTATTATCTATGATGAACTAATCAATATGTTCAAGCCTAGCTTCATTCACAACTTTATCAAATATCTTAAATAAAGTATCATTATTCCTCACAATGCTAAATGCATTAATTTATTTAAAAAATATAGTCTCTTTAGCAAAATAAATCAAGAAATTTATAATAGACTCCTGTCTCCTATTAGTCCAACTATCAGGCATGATTGAATATCTATAAGTAGTCCATGACATTTTTTCTTCCAAATGGTTTTTCATTGTAGTAATAAATTGCTTAAAATTTTACCTCAATAGTCATCTATCAAAGAAGTTTTATATCTTGGACCATAGGAGGCAATAGTATATACCATAGCTAATAATAAAGAGGCTGAGCAACATGGAATGGCATACCTTTATCATACCATCTTCTATCTCTCATCATATTTATGTTATGGCTTGCTCTCCTTGTTTGCATAAAACTATGAATAGAATATTAAACTCCAAGAGATGTTCTTAGAAAAAAAAAAGAAAATGACTCTTTTTTTTGGTCAAATCTCACGCTATTTGAATCACTCGCTTCTTACTAGGTAAAGGTCCACCAATATCGATTGGATCATTACTATATTTACCGTTGTAAAATGAATACCCACTGCTAATGCTAAAACTTAATCTAATTTTTCTATCTTTCTTAACATGATACTATTCAATCAAAGTCTTCACCTACCAATTTACATCACGAGAAACCTTTTTACTAAGCTTCACTTCACCCTGAATTTCAGTCTTCAATCTACTGATTTCTCTACCTTTCAAATGTTTGCCAAAATACAAGCATATAATTTGGTTCTTAGAGCCAAGAACAAGTCTAGCATGAGCCCATGGTAAATTATTATATTTTTAAAAAGGATTGAAGTATCATCAATAGTTTTTAAATTCAAACTTCTCTCTATTTACCTATAAAAATTAATGTAATTAATTAAGGCAATGAACATAACAAACTAATTATACTTAGAAAATAAACATAAGTCATTACATATATTTTCTTGATGATTGTACTAGCTCAATCATACTTTCAATTTCATAAATATACGTTTAATTTTGAAAAATATGACATAATTTCACTAAAAATTGAAAAAAAATCTCCAATTTCTATATGCCTAAATTGGGAAAACTTAAATTCTATTAAATTAGATTAAATTAATAATTCTTCTAGCTCAATCATACTTCCAATTTCATAAATATACATTCAATTTTTAAAAACATAACATAATTTTACCAAAAATTTAAAAATTTCCTATTTTTGTATGTCCAAATTGGGATAATTTCAAACTCTATCAAATCAGATATAATTGATGATTCTACTAACTTAATCCTACTTTTAATTTCATGAATATACATTCAATTTTTAAAATATATAATTTCATAAAAAATTGAAAAATTCCCAAATTTTGTATACCAAAATTGTAGAAATTTTAAATTCTATCAAATCATATGCAATTGATGATTCTTCTAGTTCAATCATACTTTCAATTATATGAATATACATTCAATTTTGAAAACAAGACATAATTTCATCAAAAATTGAAAAATTCCCAATTTTTATAGTCCTAAATTTAAAATGTTAAATTATATTAAATCAGATACAATTATTAATTCTACTAGCTTAATCATACTTCCACATTCATTAATATAAATTTAAATTTAAAAAATATAACACAGTTTCACCAAAATTTTAAAATTCCTAATTCTATTAAATTTGAATTTAATCAATCTATATACATTCGTACAAAGTTCAACTTCTACAATGTTTAAAATTGATAAATTAAACACCAATTCATAACTAATGGCATGAAAATTTAACGAAATTAAGAAAAATCAAATCTAAAATTTAAAAAATTTGCCAATTTAAACTCAAAATCTTCAAATTGGTTGATGGAAATAAATTTTGATGTAGGAGGGATGCTAAAGCTTCTCATCACCTACCAAAATCTGACTTAAAACTTGAAAAATTACTGAAAAAAGAGATGGAAATCAAGAGTTGGGTAAATGAGGGTTTTGTGATTGTTTGGGGTTTTAAAAGGAGTTTTTAGGTTGTTGGAGCTAAATGAAGGTAAGAAGTGAATATTTAAATTCAAATATAATGATTTTTATGTGGAAAATAGAAGATCTATGGCTTTGAGAGGAAGAGAAACTAAAGTGAGAAGAGAAAGATGTGAAGAAAAGAGAGAGAGAAAGGATCTATTATGTTTTAAATGATAGACTAATCGACTAGTTCATTGTTTTAAATGACACACCCATTGATTAGTGGCTAGTTTGGTCTACTAGTGCAGCATTAGTCGATTGATTGTGTAGAAATTTTCAACCTATTTGCATTTTGGTCTTAGAAAAATTTAACATTTACAAAATGACTCCAATTTCAACCCGGTACACTGAGTCAAAACCGTCAGTACTAGTACTTGATCATACTAAGCCTAGGTCAATTCATTACCAGTTGAGCCATATGGGCCAATTTGTACTGATATTCATAACCGTGCTTTCAACTTTATAATCTTTACTTTATACAAGTTTGTGTGATTATGATTGAAATACATTGATATCTTTATTATCATATTAAAAATATTTTAACATGAATTTTAAGGTAGTGAATCAAAATAGAGATTGAAAATTTAGATTGAAATACATTGATATCTTTATTATCATATTAAAAATATTTTAATGTGAATTTTAAGGTAGTGAAGCAAAATAAAGATTTAAAAGCTAAGTTTTTTAGAGAATCTCAAACCTACAGAGCATTATTTAACTTTAAAAAAGTCATATTAAACTCATTCATTGTGAGTTACTCCCATTGTTGTAAATTTTCCTACCATTAAGATTTGACAAACATTAATTAGACTAAATTAAATTAATTATTGATTCATATTAAAGATAATATGTAGTCTATTATGAAAATTTTACTCTTTATTGTGGGCCGAGTAGCTTATTGGATTTGTGATAGGGAAGTCTAATAAAATACTACCCATAAGTTGAAGTGCTAAATCTTTTGCTCTTGTTATAGTGTTAAGTCACTTGTATTCATTAGAAGGCATAAGTATTAAAAAAGAGTAGAAAGTTTTTGCACTCTCTACGAAATGATCTACCTTCTTTCTAAGTTTCTGCCGCCTCTCTTTATTGCTCATCTTCTTCCTTTTTTATTCTCATGTTATTTTTGAAGATCTATTAAAGGCATTTGGTGTGGATAGCAAATCGGGAATGAATCTCTAAACTTTAACATGTTTATACAGATGATCCTGGATTTGTTCATGTTATTTAAACATAACATGATTTATGTATGTGAAATCATCAAGAAAATAACTTATAAGGAATAGAAATAAGGTTTACATGAGCTGTTTAGGCTAAAAATAGGCTAGATCTACGCAAAATAGAGGAAGAACGAACCAAGAAAACCTAAAAAAAAATTGCAAAAACTAGCTAGAGAGAAGGAAGTATTAACCACATAGAACATATAAATCTGTCAATATAACACTTAATTTGCCAATATAACAACATAATAGAGCACAAAATTGATCAATTATGATCTTAAACTAACTCTTAGCAATAAAAATAAACACACAGAAACTGATTGTAGGAATTAACCATGTGATTGAAGTAAAAACAATGAAAACAGGATAGTTTTGATGTGTTTGAAATTTTAATCTCAAAATAAATGAAACAGGCTTTCAAAAATTAGAAACAAATATTTAACACATTATAAAGAGCTAAAGTAAACAGAAAATAACAATATCATAATTTTAAAAATAGATCAGGATGACTAAAATCGAGATTAAAGTAAGAACAGATAAAGCAGAAACAATTTTTATATATGTATACGTTCAAGCTTTAATTTAACAAAATAAACACTTTAAAAATCAAAATTATGATCAAACAAATTCTAAAGCACTTAAAAACATAAAAGCCAGTAGTTTTGCGAGCTCATAAATGATTTAAAGGAGTGACAGAATTAATTCACCACAAGATAATGAGAGAACTTGATAGCTTTTAGTAAGAGAGATTTCTGCCTGTAAATTTGTTTTTAGAGCATAAAGAAGTGATCGAAATGTTTAAAGATGGTATATAAAGGGTTCTAAAAGGTTTAGAGACATTAGTTAACAAAAAGTAGCCATTTAGAGATTAAAGGTTATTAAAACTGAAGGTGGGAAAGTAATCGTTACTGTCAGATAGGTATACGGCAGTTCTTAGAAAGTTATACGATGATCGGGAAGCAAGAGTTATACGGTGGTATAGCTCCTACTGACTTACCTTATAGCTCTTGCGGGCCTATTGTATAGTTCTAGAAAAACATGAAACAATACTTGTTTCAATTTTAAATCTTTCCAAACATTGATTAACACTTAAAGAAAGTTTTAAAAACATGATCCAAGGCTATTTTACTCAACAAAACATTCAAACAATTCAAATTTATGAATTAGTATATATAATGAGAGTTTCATGTAACTTTATAAAGCCATATACAATGTATAATAATTTTGAACCCTTAAATCAATTAAACAGTAAATAAACACTTACAAACAAGTTTAAAACAACCTCACTAAGGTCTTTAAGCTTTCATATTCCTTGTTCTTCCATCAACCTCCAAGCTTCAAGCTTTCCATATTAAAAACATCTATATAATGAACCTATTTTTGAATTTCACAAAGTAAAACATTAGTATGTAAATATGTTTTGTTAACGGTTTAACAATCTCCCCCTTTTTTTTATGATGACAAAACATGTGATATTAAAATACATATATGAAATAAATAATTCAAAGTAAACACATTTCCAAAATATATAAACTTATCAAAAAACAAACAAACAACACATGCTCCCCCTTGATCCATGCATTAATATAATCAGACTCCCCTTAATCTGAGCTCCCCCTTAATATGTACATATATGCAATAACATATGTAGGAGCGATTAGTCATAAGGGGAACACACATAAGCATATACCCTTAATGATTAACTCCACTTTAATAATCGACAAAAATATCACACACAAAAATAAATATCACACATATTGCTCCTCCTTTTTGACATCATAAAAAGTATTAAAAGCATGCATAAAACATAAATGAAAGAGAAAAGCATATATAAATACATAAGAATCAAAGAGATTCACCATCAATCATGCCTAATTCTCTTTTAATCACGTAAAACCTATCTTTACTCATTGGTTTAGTAAAGATATCTACCAGTTGATGTTGAGTATCCACAAACTCCAATTCAATGTCACCATTATGCATATGATCTCTTATAAAATGATGTCTTATCTCAATATACTTACTTTTAAAATATTGAATTGGGTTCTTGGTTAGACAAATAGTGCTAGTGTTATCACATCTTATAGGAATTCTTAAAATTTTCATACTATAATCTCTAAGTTATTGCCTAAGTCAAAGAACTTGTACATAATAACTATTAGCTGCCACATATTCCGCTTTTGTGATGGATAAAGCTACTGAATTTTACTTCTTACTAAATCATGAAACTAATGCATAGTGTAGAAAGTGACAGGTTCCAAAAGCACTCTTCTTATCTAGCAAGTTACAGGAATAATCCACATCCGAATAACCTACTAATTTAATGAATTCATTTCTATGATACCATAAACCTAAAGACGATGAACCAGGAAACTATCTCAAAATTCTCTTCATGACTAATAAATGAGACTCTCTAGGACTTGATTAAAATTTAGCACACAAGCACACACTAAATATAATATTAGGTCTACTAGTAGTTAAGTGCAATAAACCACCAATCATACCTCGATATTTTTTGACCTCTACCAGCTTACTATCTTCATCCTTGCTTAATTTGGTGGTGACACTCATGGTATGCTTAGTGGCTTTGTTTGTTCCATTCTAAATCGCTTGAGTAGCTCCTTTATACACTTGGCTTGGTTAATGAATATGCCATCCTTCTTTTACTTGATTTGGAGTCTGAGGAAGAAGTTCAATTCCCCCATCATACTCATCCCAAATTCCCTACTTATACACTTTGCAAATTATTAACATAAAGTATCATTAGTAGCACTAAATATAATATCATCAACATAATGTTGAATAATCAATAAACTACCATTTTCTTTCTATGTAAACAAGATAGTATCAACCTTTTCTTTAGTAAAAACTACTTTAAATGAGAAAAGCACTTAATCTATCATACCAAGTTCTAAGAGTTTGTTTCAAACTATATAAAGATTTTGAGATTTTGAAAATGTGCTCAGGTACATCATAATTTTCAAAGCCAGGGGTTGTTCTACATATACTTCCTCTTGAATAAAACCATTTAAAAAAAGAAATTTTAACATCCATTTGAAAATTTTAAAACCTATATAAGAAGTAAAAACAAGTAAAAGTCTAATAGCCTCTAATCTTACTACAGGTGCAAATGTCTGTTTATAATCAATTCCCTCTTCTTGGTTATACCATTTTACCATTAATCTTGCCTTATTTCTTACAATATTTCCATCCTCATCAAGCTTATTTATAAAGACCTATCTAGTACTAATAATATTGTGATTATTAGGCTTAGGTACTAAGGTCCATACTTTATTTCTCTCAAATTGGTTTAATTCCTCATTATTAACTAAATTCTAACTCTCATCATTAGAAGCTTCATTTATAGTCTTAAGCTCAATATTAGATATAAAACCATATGAGACAACCCTATAAAGCTTGATCTAGTTGTTACACCTCTTCCTACTTCACCTACAATTTGGTTGGATGGATGGTCTTTCTTAGATATACATTCTCTTGGTAAGCCCTCATTTCTAG
>JAOXYD010066311.1:0-12786 GCA_028565735.1 Pinacopodium congolense | reverse complement strand
AAGGTTAGCATTCCATTTAAGTTAAAGAATTTCATATTGTTTAATTTGGCCTTAGGTGTTTAAAGAAGTTTAATTCCCCAAAAGTTTTTAAACACCCAATTCACCCCCCCCCTCTTGGGTGCCATAGGGCTAACATATATCAACTTCAAATCAAGAATACATCTTAACTTATTTTTCTTCTAAAGGATTCGATATTCTATTTAGAATCTTGATGTTGCAATTTACAAGAAATCTACTGAAAATTCAACAAAGTTTCTCTTATACAATGGATATCTCCTTTCCAAAGAAAGTCATTCCTACAATGAAAAACACATTTTATATTAATCATGGTTCATATTAGGCCTTCAAACTACATGATTATTCTTAACTTAATCTATAATCATAATATTAAAAATGTAATTAATTCAATTAATAATCTAAAATACCAATTTCTAATCCTAAAATCCTCATTCAAACTCAAGACATCTAATGGACCTCAATTATAGTTAATAACAACCTAAATTTAATAAATCACAAGTAAATTTATAGTGACATAAACTTTCTAGACTTTTTAACTCATAATTGATCAAGAATTTCATCATGTCACAATTATAAAAAATTAATCTACATAATTTATACAAATTCTTAAAAATATTTTTGACCAATTCAGGATTGAACAAAAAATCATTGTTCATGGCTGTGTATGGGTTGTTCCAATGGTAATTGGTTGCCTTACCAACCCCCCTCTTCCTGAATTTAATGATAACTATCATGCGCTCTCATTCCTTCTAGTTTAGGCGAATCAAAGCTCCAAATTTTGAGGTTAACCCATTTTCTTTCACTGTCTAAATGGCTTGATTACCATCAATTAACATTCCTTACATTTTTTGGGCTATTAACAATGATGGTAATATTAATTTGGCTAAAAAATGGTTATAAATGAAGAAATAAGGGTGCACTAAATCTACCAAAAATTTCACCTTTAATAACTTCAAATATAGATCAAATTAGATAGTACAAGTTTAGGAGGATGATAGAGTATCCCAAAAGCTTTCCACAAAGCCCTAGATTGCTGGATTTGGTGGTCAAATGGCAAAGTTATAATTTTAAAAAGTTAGAAATAAGTTGAGAGTTTTAGGGAAAGTTTCAAAGGTTAAAACGACACTTCTAGTCTTCCTTGTGAATATATTTACAGATGTCCCTTAATTGATTATAATTTATTTTTATCTTAATGTTTGAAAATGATGAACTAAATGAGATTTCCTCTTTATTTACTCATTTTAAATGATAACATAAATGTTTCGACAATAAATATATAAATAAAAATTCAATTCTTTACATCCTTCCCCCTTACTTAAAATTCTTCCTTGAATTTTAACTTTTACCTTATTGCTAAAATAAATTCAAGTATTAACTTCACATATCTTGCTCCATCTCTCATATATAGTTTTCCATACTATGATTGCTCCACAAGACCTTTACCTTTGGTATTTCCTGGACCTAAATTAATGAATATGATAATCTATTACAAGGACAGGTTGCTTCTCATATGTCAAATTGTCACCAATCTCCATAATGCATAACAGAAGGATATGAGAAGGATCCAAAATATATTTACTTATCATTGACAAGTGGAACACTGGATGAGCTATAGACAAGTTAAGCAATAACATCAGCCTATATGTCACACTCCAGATCTAATCTCATATGACTCAATATACTTTAAAATTAACTTATCACTTCTTTCATGGGTAACACCTTTAAAAACACCATATCTCCCACTCTAAATCTCACATTTTATTTTGATGATAAAAAATATAAATTTACTAATTTTTTGAGTTTTTTATGTAAGGTTAAAAGATAGGTACACATGGTGATAAAGTTCAAGAGAAAAGTTTGGACTTGGAGTTTATATTTGAAGGGAAAGAAAGGTTAAGTATTATGAAAGTTTTAAGAGCATCATTCCGTATTCCAAAATTGTGTGTAAGTATTACTTGAAGTTTAAATAATCTAGGTGTTCAAGATTTTTTATTCATGCATTTCTTGAGTTCTAAAATTGCATAAGTTTTTTTATCTTAACTTAATCAAGTTTTGAGTTTTTAGCACTTGAATCAATGTAGTAATTGAAATAAATTTTATATAGGCTTTAAAGCTTGCTTTAAATTAATTTTAATGTTAGGAAAACATTTATAAATTTTTAAAATGTGTATGAGATGTTTTTTAATCAAAAGAAATAAGTTTGAAAATTTTAAGATTGTTTTAAAGTGGTTTAACCGAAGTAGCATTATACTAGGTAGTAAAACTTTCCGTCTTTCATTAAAATATGACAATCCCTCTATTCCAACAACTAGCTTGGTATTTTAAAGGCCCTTACACATCACAAAAATTATTTTAAAACACTACCAAGTCACCTGTAAAGATATAAAAACAAGTTTTGAATGGTTTTAAGCAAGGTTCATGTTGGGTATTTGCTTCTGAATATTATTTTTGTTCAAGGATTAAGTGTAGAATTCATATATTCACTTAATTTCTTCACGTTTCTTATGTGTTTCTTGTCTAACTTTCTATTCTAACATTTCATATCTATTTTTGACATTTAAATTTAGTATTTATTGATTCTTTAAGGTCTCAAGAGTCTTATAAGTTGATATTTATAATTTAAATACATTTATTAATTGAAGCTTTATAATTATAAGACATTATACAAAAATATATCATGTGTTGGCACAGGTTCTTACTCAACATGATTTCTTCAATTTATAGTTAGATTTTTTAATGTTTAATTGACTCTTTTATTTTTGTTTAAGTCTTTAAGAAGTTTCGAAAAAATTTTCTTGGTTAGATTGCACTTGTATTTAAGTTTCTTGGCATATAACAATATAAATATCAAACTATCCAATTTCTAAATTTCTGTATTGTTAAGTTTTCATCTTTATCATCATAAATAGGATTTTTTAAAGTTCACAAATCATCATATTATATTTATTTAGAATTTAAATTTTCATTTTTATACACTTAAGAGCCCTTAACTTATTATGTTTCAAGTGAAATACCTTCATAAGTATATTGTTGGTTACTATTGTGGGTTGATTTTGTAAAGGCTGCTATTTGCCTATAAAAAGATTTGTTAAGGCTACTCTTTGCTTCTAAAAAGATTTGTTAAGGCTCCTTTTTTCCTCTAAAAAGATTTGTGTAAGGTTAATCTTTACCTTCTATAAAGAAGATTTTGATTTGTATTAGATTCCTCTTAACCTTTGAAAAACAAGATTATAGGTAGGTTAATCTTCATTGTTAAAATAAGATTGTAGGATTACTCTTCACCATTGAAGTAAGATTGTAAGGTTGGTCTTCACCTCCTTAGTGAAAGAAAATTGTTTTAAAGGTTATTTTTCACCAATTAAAAAAGATTGTATATTATTATATTGTGATGGTGCAAATTCCAGCATCAAAAGTATTATGAGTGGACTAGGCAATGTTGATGTTGCTGAACCACCAAAAATTTTGGTGTCTCCTCTCTTCTCTAAACTCCTTACTTTATTGTTAATTGTGTTATTGACTTATTAATACATCATTCTAAATTGTAACATTTATACATCTTTGAATAATTGGCTACTTATTTCATTGATTCACTTTTATAATATAGTTGAATATGTAATAGTATTTCTCTATATCTTTGTCAATTGGGAAGATTATTCAATTTTATATTATTTTTAATTAAGTGTTGGTCTTATACTTATATTATGTTATATCATTTATACAATTTGTTTGATTGAATTTTATCTTAAGAGACTCACATTGTTTCAGTTGTTTTTAAGTGGCTTAAAATTTCATATAAGGAATAGTTTTTAAAACATTCAATTAACCCCCATCTTAAGTACCTTTGGGACTTACAATTTGTATTAGATGGAGGCTTATGTTTTTGTCTATTTTCTAAAAAAATTCTGAGAAAAAGATCTAGAATGGCACTCTTAAATGATTATTTTAGTCAAGAAGGGTTAGGTATACATAAGCTATCTTACTTTACTAGAAACAACTTCTTTGAATGGAAGATTATAATGAAATTCATTTTTATAAGCCAAGATCTGAATTCATGGGAAATTGTTGAAAATATCCCATATGGATTTTCAAATGAAGTAGAAGTTGTTTTCTTAAATGAAAAAACTATACATATCTTACATGATGCATTAGATGGGAATGTTTTTAATAAAGTTTTCATGCATTTTTTGGCTAATGATGGTTGGTGTAGGTTAAAGAATATTTTTTTTAGGTAAAAATGATGTGGAAGAAGCCATTAAATAAGTGAAGGGAATGGAGGAAGTCCAAGAAGAAGAAGAGGTTCAAAATGTTTATTTTATGGCCTTGATAGAAGAAACTCGGTTATTATCCAATGTTCAAGATAAAGGAAATGAGGTACCATCTTCTTCTAACTCTTTTAATACTTAAAATGATGATGATGATGATAATGCGAATGATGATTTAGTTAAACATTTGAAACTTTGTTTGGCTCCTAAGAGGGGGGTGAATTAGGTTCTTAAAAATTTCTTTTATATTATTAATCCTAATTGTTTCATAAATTTAATTTAAAGCAGAAGCTAAAAAATTCTTAATTAATTAAATTAAACATTAAATAAAAATGTAATATAAATACATAAAAATAAAATAGAAAAGGGAAGAAGAGACACAACTGATTTATTCTGGCTCGGAGCAATATACTTTTCCTACATCTAGTCCCTAACATCACTGTTGAGATATTTGTTCTTATTGCAATCAAATCAAATATAATGTTATAAGTACAATCCTTTTTCAAGGCTCAAAGATAACCTATCACTCCCTTTTCTAAGGATAAGGAATAACCTATGATTCTTCTTTTTCTAGGCTCAAGAATAACCTCACAACATTCTTGTTTTTATGGCTTAAGAATAACCCTACAATACTCTTCTTTTTATGGCTTATGAATAACCCTCACAAATGCACAAATTGACTTCCCACAACCACCCTTCTCACAATAATACCTTACAAAATATTAATCTTGACTCTCAAAGGTGTTTAAGGGTTCACACAAAAACTTATATATGAAATACAATACAAAATATACAACTATACTCACAAATAACCCCAAGTAAGCTCAAATTACTTGTACAAAACTTTCACTATATTTTTTATATCATAAACCACACCAATAACACATATTTATACCCATATTTAGGCCTTATAGTCATTTTCTAACGTTATAATTCATTAAAAGCTTTATCCATTACAAAATTTGCCTATTGCAAAGTTACCGTTGTGTATCCAGCATGTTCGATCAACCAAATGGGCCATTTGGTTGACCATTGGCTCGCATTCAATCAACCAATGGCCCATATTCTTTCAACCTATGGTCATTCGGTTGACTGATGCCCATGTTGACAGCTTGCAACACCACACGATGTTTTCATCCATCCCAATGCCATGAAATTTGATTGGTAGCTTCTTGACACATTGTTCTAACATTATATAAAAATTCATAGCATTTGGAGCTCTAGAAGTATATGTACTTCCTTTCCCAAGTAAACTGTGGCAATTTTGGAGCTCAACTAAGCTTGTTCAACAATCTAGCTTTCAAAATTTATACAAAGATTAATCAATCCATGAAAAATCAATTCCATTCAATTCTTAACCCAATTCAACATATTTTAACATTAAAAAAACAATACTAATCAAATCTTAAAACTTTTTACATAATTATACAAACTTAATACAATCAATTCATCTAGTTTACCAAATTTCTTTAACACAATAATCTAAACAATTTCGTTCACTTTATCTACATACTTAATCAATTTATACAACTTTAATATACATAACCTTTATCTAAAACATTATTCCATGACTTACATAAGTCATACAAATTTCTCTTAGTTACTAACTTAATTACTTATTCATCACATACACTCCAAATACTAAACAAACACAGCAAACTCTATAAATATATTAGTAGAAACACTTTGTCATCATCAAAACAAAGGTTGAACCAACCCTTAGTTCAACAAACTTGTTAGATTGAAAAGGAAGAAGTTTTCTTCCAAAAATAAAGAAGTTTTAAAGAAATTGGATGAATTTATGCATGACAATGAATGTTCAAAGAAACAAATGGATGCTTATATATTATAATGTCAGAAGTTGTAGAATGAGATGAATGATTCATTGGAATCTAAAAATTCATGCATATTTGAAATTGATATATTAAAGAATGAAATGAACGACACGATAGTGTCTAAGAGTGTGAATGCTGCTTCTCACAAATATGATAATGTAAAATTGATAAATGAAAATGTGTGCTTAAAGAAATAAGTGGATGCCTCAAGGAATCATTGTTAAGTTTATAAAAGGCAAGAAAAAACCTAGATTGAATGCTAAGAGCTCAAAAGAATCCTTTTGGAAGACATGGTTTAGGATTTGTTGATGGAAACGGTTCTAATGATGTCAAAATCGTTTTTGTTAAGGGTAAGAATCTAGAAGTTAAGGTTATACCTAAACCATCTTTAGAGAATATTACGCCTTCATCAAAATCACGTACTAGTATGAATAATTATACATTCATGTATTCATCTAGGGAAAAAAATAGAAAGGATGTGCATGTAGCTAGAAATAGGCATAGTTTTATTAAGAATGCAAAATCATCTCATGATGCATTTATGCCTAATGTTAAGCAATATGTTCCTAAATGTTTTCAAGCTTATTATATGCATGACCATAACATTAAGAGCTTTTCATATTCACAAATTAGGAGGAACTTTCATCAAGATAATAATAATAAGAATGTTGTTAGGCCATATATGAGGCAAATTTGGCCAACCTTTGTTCAAGAATCTCAATTACATTCTCATCTACCTAGAAACATTCCCCGTGGGTACTCTAGACCCAGGAACAATTCTTACTCTTATCCTAGGCCAAAACCTTATTAAAAAAGGACTTTTGGAAATGGTGCACATAGAAATATATATATGAATAACTTTAGGCCACATGTGCATTTTTATGAAGATCCATATGTTTGATTTTTATGGAAGGTTATGACATTTAGAAAAATTTTGTTTTGATAAGAAAAGTCTTATATTTTGCCAAAGGGGATATGTAATAGGAAAAATCCAACTAGTCCTTAAAGGTGCAAGATGATATGGTATCAAAGATTCGTTGATTTTATTTGTAGGTTTATAAAATTCAAAGGTATCTCCATATTAGGTTGTAATTTTAAAAATCCATTTAGAAATTTGATTTCTAAATATTCTATGTTTGTTGTGCTAATTTAATTTTCTTTTGACTCAAAATTAATCCTTTTTCTTTGAATCTAGTGAGTACCATTTTAACCTTTTTTAAATGGTCATCTTTATCCTTGTTTGAAAACATGGTGATATCATCAATATAGGCTAACGTAAAATCTTCTAATTTTCTCAATTATTATCCATAAATCTTTGGTAAATACTAGGGGCTTGCTTTAATCTAAGTGATAAGATAGAGGTACATCTTCATTTTTATACAATAGTTGGTGTATGATAGGAACTTGCATGATTATTTATTCTTTTTAGACCATAAAAATGCTTTAAATGATATTTGATGATATGGATGCTTTAGAGTCATGAATGATAGATTGATTTTTATACATCATTATCTTGATAAATATTCTTGATTGATGATTAACATCATTAATCAAACTGAGTGATTCTTGTTTGTTATTAGCTCTTAAAGAATATAAAATTTAAACACATTTTAGTGATTGTTTAAATTGGTTTTAATGGCAAATCCATGTGAATTATGTGTATGTTGAGTTAAAACCTTTGAATGAGATGCTGCTTAACTATTTTTATATTTGCATTTAGTTTGTATGACTTTAATATACATTTCAACACATTTATGGAACTAGAAGAGGTGGGCAATCAATTTTGAAATTTAAAGGATCATGTTATGAAGTCCCACACCAAATTTCAAGGTTATTTGAGAAGCCATGAAGAGTGAACAATGGAAAGAACAAAACAAGCTCAATTAAGCACTAGATTTGGTATAACTGGTTTGGGTGAAGCATTAGATGGACTTCTGGAGATCCTTTATTATAAAATTATATAGGTTATAAGAGCAACATGTGAGGATGCTCCATACCAAATTTCATGGCAATTGGATGAAGAATAAAGGAGATATCACCAGAAAACCAATTGGTGCATAAAGTTGTCAACATCATGATCATCATCACAAGCTTATGATTTTGGTCCAATCCAAATCATGGCCAACTTCACGGTCATGATGATGACCATGATTAAGACACCCTCCCCATCCATACATACCCTAATTTTGGGTTTTTAGGTGATTTGGTTGCTACAAAACACATTTATTCAACCGTCAAAAGTCATATACATCAAGTCTTAGGTCATTTCTTAAAGGGTTTCATCCAATATTAAAGGAAGAGGAAGCATCCAAGGGCATAACCTCAAGGATCAAGGAAAGATTTCACCATCTAACATTAAGAATTCAAGGATTTGAGAAGATTTAGCATGAGCTTTATTATTCCTTTCTTCTTTATGTCTTTTTATGTGATTGAAATGATGTGAGCTAAACTCTTTATAGGATTTGTGTTTTTATGAACCCTAGGATGTAGTACTCTTAGTATTCTTGTTTTGACTCTTGAGTTCTACGTTTTTTTAATTAGATTTTTTCATATATGTTAATTACTTTGGATTCAATTGTTATACAAATGTAAACGATGATTTCGAAGCCTTGATATGCATATAATTGAGATTGCCAAATTTCTTATATGTATTAGATCATTCCATAAATGAAATATCTTGCATAGAGACCCAGAGATAGGCTTATATAAGATGTTCGGGTAGGTGTGAATTTAGCCAAACAATAAATTCTATAGAACATATTAATGCATTCAATTAATAGAATGGGATATAGAGAACTTTTGCCTGGTTTAATTGATTTGAATAGAGTTACATACCTTGAGAAAGAGTGTAATTTACATTAGGACAAATATGATTTAACAAATCTAGAATTCGAATTAAAGAAAGATAAACTAGTACATACACATCTTAGAGTAAATCCTACCTTTATCATTGAGTATTTCTTCTTATAAGTTTGTCTAGGAATTTTATTTTAATTGTTTTGTTTCTTTTAATTATTAAACCAATCAATCAACCTTTCACTTTTAAGGAGATAACTAAATTTAGATAGGAATTCATTAGTAATAGCAGTCTTTGTGGTCAAACACCTAGACTCATACTACTTATATTGCATTCAATAGGTACACTTGCCTTTTCATTTTTTATGATATTGTTTAGTGTATTCTTGGTAATTATTTCTTTTAAAACTTAGATAGACTCATAGCACATCTATTGTTTGAATGATTCATATATAATTTGCCAATCATGGTGCATTAGAAATGGATAAGGAAGCATGTATAAGTTTTTTAGACAAATTTTTAGATGGAAGCATATTGATCACGCTTTTCATTAAAATTGCTTACAATTGCATATTTTCGAATGAAAAGTTATTGCTTTTATTAAGGGGGAGCTCTAATGTTTCTTTTAATGGTTGTACAAATTTTTTTATTAAAGAATGAAGTTTGAAGATTTTGATGAATTATTCATATGCTTCGCTTTATAAAAAAGGGATTGAGAAGTTTATAAGGCATTTGAATGATTAGTAGACATCATTTTCATTTTTAATCATTTGTATGTAGTATTGGATGCATTTTATAATGATCTCTTAAATTCCCTAAAGATATGATGTTTTTTTTTTTAACGACTCATGAACTTGTACATGATTTTTAAAACTTTGAAATTTTAGATGCTTATAAGTTTTCATATCTCATTATAATAAGAGTTTATAAATTTGATACATTTAAACTTGAAAATATCTATGGTGTTAGGCTATGTTCTATGTGGAAAGAGTTTAAATTTCTTAATAAATGTATGAATTTTTTAAGAGATAACAATATTGATAGCATTTGATTTTTTTGAAATATGCCTTGAAGCATTAATGACATTTACTAATCTCATTAGGTTTATGATTTCATTAATAAAATGATTACTTTAGCAATATTTCTGTGTTTATGTATTTAGGGGGAGTCCTTATGATTTCTTACTATTTTTAAATTTCGTGCATTACATTAAAATTATTATAGGAGTTGAAATTGATGTTGCATAAATTCTAATGATTTACAAT
Source organism: Pinacopodium congolense (assembly GCA_028565735.1). Lineage (NCBI taxonomy): Eukaryota > Viridiplantae > Streptophyta > Magnoliopsida > Malpighiales > Erythroxylaceae > Pinacopodium > Pinacopodium congolense. The sequence goes on along the minus strand of JAOXYD010066311.1, from coordinate 2,610 downwards.
TAAATTTTAAACATAACAATTGGTATCACTTTACATTTTAGTATTACTTAAATTTGGTATCATTTGCAAATAATGTCATTTAGAATAAGCATCATACTCATTCACATATAAAGTATAAGTATTACAATTTTTATTATTTTCAATACAAGTTATAATTGGTATCATGCATTACCTTATAAGTTATAGTCGGTATCATATTACTTTATACATTACAATTAGTGTCCTTTACATTTAATGTAACTTGCAATAGGTATCATGCTTATTTATAATTGATATTAAAATGCTTATATGATTTTCACAAATTGGTATCATGTTTTTTACAAATGATTCCACTTTTAAAATTGGTATTTGATTTAAAAAAATTTTAAGTACGTATTTTCCCTTTACAATTTGTATCTTTCATACTTTTTATTAACTTGTAATGATAAACTATATTTATGCATGATCTCTTATGATCTCTTATACTTTAACTTATGTTTATGATTTTCTTTTCTTGAAAACATTATTGTATGTTTCCCATGTTTCTTCTCTTTTAGCATTGATTTTATAATTGGTGTCTTTAACATTTTTTCACTTTTTAATGATGTCAAAAAGGGCAAGAAGATTAATTGATATTAGTTGTCTCATTTAAGGAGAGTGTAAATTGATTTAGTTAAGTTCAAATTAATAAGGAGTGTAATTTATAATTGGTATACTTGATTGTAACTTACAGGTAGTATACTTTATTTTATTGATATATTTTATTATATATGATTTTTGTTTATGTTTATGAATTAATAAGAATTTGATTGTATTTTAATGAGTTTTTATTTCTTAAAATCACATATTTCTTCATCATAAATAAGGGGGATTATTGAACTAAGGGAGGTTTTAATCTTAATTTTTATGATAACAAAACATAAATTTTACTAATTTTTTTAGTTTTTTGTTATTGCAAGGATAAAAGATAGGTACATATGGTGATAAAGTATAAGAGAAATGTTTGGACTTAGAGTTTACATTTAAAGGGAAAGAAAGGCCAAGCATTATGGAACCTTCAAGAACATCATTCCATTTTTCAAACTTATGTGTAAGTTTTACTTGAAGTTTAAATAATTTAAGGGCTTAAAAAACCTTTTTTGAATAATCAGTAATAGATTAATCAAAAGAGAATTATGTACAAAGTAAGATGAATCTAATATAATATATGGATACATAAGATACTTCCTATGAAAGACTAAACAAGCCAAACTAAAACAAAATAAGCTTAAAAATTTTACCCAGATAAAAAATCTGGTAGAGAATAAAACAGAAACCAACTATAGTAAATTCCATAAAAAGAAAACCACTATTTAGAAGAAAACAAATTAGAAAACTAGAAAAACCAGTACCAAAAATTACCAGTAGAAGAACTATGATGAAAGCTCTTCGAGCTTGACATGAGGTGTTCCTTGAGTTAAAGCTTCTAACTTATGTCTCTCTTAAGCTAATATTTCATATTTGGCTCTTTTTCTTCTAGTGAAATTGATTAGATCTTTAATTTTCGAAAAAAAACATCTTATCTGAAGGGAATTTAGTTGAAGGATAGTCTTGGGAGGATTCTTATCCTAATTTGACAGTCTGACTAGGAGATACATGTTTCAAGCATCCTAAGTCTTTAATGTTAGCCCTATGGCGCCTAAGATGGGGGTGAATTGGGTGTTTAAAACTTTCTTGTGAAATTAAAACACTTTAAACACCTTAGGCCACTTTAAATAGTATGAAATATTTAAACCAAAATTAAAACACTTTAAACACCTTAGGCCACTTTAAATAGTAAAAGATCCTATGCACTCTTGAGACCTTAATCAAAACGTCTGTAGTAATTTTGAATCAATAAAAATAGTTTTGTAAGCTCAACATTAAAGAACACAGAAGTTCAGAAATGTTTAACCAAAACAGAGACAGTTTTGGTATGCCTGTCTTTGAAAACTTAAAACAAATGATTTAATGAATCAAAAAATCAAATAAAACCTTTCTAAGATTCGTCTAGGTATAAACTGACTGAAAGCACAAACTTTGCTACATAAAAAACTAATTTAAAACATGAAAATATAGATTAAATAAAAACTATACAGAAAATAAAGAGAACTTTGAATATTTGATAGATTTGATCTTGTAATTCGTTTTTCAGAGGTTCTAAACTTGTTAAAAATGTTTAGGAAGGATATATATAATGTTGGGAGAGGTTTGGAGTCATTAGAAATAAAAACTAGCCATTTAGGAGGTTAAAATGTTGTTAAGTCTGATACAGGAAACTAGTCGTTAGAGTCTGAGCTATTCACGACACCCTCTGGGCTGGTCAACGGTGTTGTTATTTCAAGAACAGCCCGTCGTTGATAACTTCTGGAAACGGGGGTACAACAGCACCCTTGAGGCCCGCCTTTGATGGATTATTAGCCCATCGTTTTACGTTCAGAAAGCATGAAAAACACTCCAAACCAACTCTAAAATGTTCCAAACAAATACCTAACATTAAACAACATTTCAAGCAAGTTTTAAAGTATAATTCAAGGCTGATTAAATCAATAAAACAATTCAATCAATTCAAAACATAAGAATTTCCTTGATTATGAAAACTTTTCATTTTAA
>JAOXYD010066291.1:0-12787 GCA_028565735.1 Pinacopodium congolense | reverse complement strand
TTGAAAAGTTAAAAGTTAATAATGGGATAACTAAGGGCAAAAACTATGGTAGGATTCTTAACATATTCAATTAATCACGTAAGTTCAAGCCTTCTTAACCAACTATTTTTCCACTAACAAAGACCACCACAATCATAAAGGAAATAACCAATTTTTAGAAGAGTGAAGGTGAGACTTTGTAAGAGGCATGGGAAATATTCAAGAAGCTACAAAGGAGTTGCCCTCACTATAATATACCCAGGGAATTTTTGCTACAAACATTCTACAATAGAGTTACTAAACAGATGAGAGGTACAATAATGCGGTAGTTGGGGGGTCTCTGATGCGAAACATGATAGAAGCAACATATGACTTGTTGTAGGAAATGGCAAATAGGAGCTGCTTGTGGATTATAGAAAGGAGTAGTTAACTATCTTTAAAGGAGCTGAAGGGTGATATTTCCATGGATTCAATGACTACCTTACAAGCTTAGATGTCGGTATTGGCTAAACAATTAAATAGCTTATAGGCTAATTGATCACAATCGTTTAGGTAGTACAATATGAATGTGTGTTGTCTAGTGAAGAGAGTTATATCACTACAAAGTACTTCTTGACAGCTAGTAGTGAGATAAAATAGGTGAACTACATGGGAGCATCGCAAAGAGAGCCTAGGCCCTACTCTAGTATTTATAATCTAGGGTGGAATAACCACCCAAAATTTTCTCAGACTAACAACGAAAGTAGCAATATGAGAGCAAAAGGGTTACCAATTTTTTAACAAGATAGGATGGGAGCATTGGAATAAAATATGGAAAAATTGATTGATGTGTTAAATTCCAAATGCACGAGCCAAAATGAGATCTAAAAAAGGATAGAAGCCAAATTTAACAAGATTGCAAGGAATCTCGCCTCTTCCATCTATAATTTAGAGGTTCAAGTTGGGTATGTATCGAATGTAATATTTACGAGAAATATGGGGAGTCTCTCAAAACAATACAGAGTCTAATCCAAGGGAGTAACTAAAAGCTATCAAAGTTAAAATAGGAAAAAAACTAAAGGAACCATTAGAGATGATCTAAAGCTCTAAGGAGGAAAGCTAATAAAAAGATTAAGAAAAGGAGGAGAATCCTTTTATACCACCATTATCATACAAGCCCAATATTCCTTTTTCATAAAGGCTTAAGAAAAACCAAACATATGTAAAATTTGCTAAGTTTTTCGATAAAATTAAGAGGTTACAAAAAAACTTGTCATTTATGGAAGCATTAGAGAACATGCTGAAGTGCTCCAAGTTTCTTAAGGATATATAATCAAAGAAGTGGACTTGGGAAGGCAATCAAATAGTGGCCTTAATAGAGAGTTTTAGTTCTATCATCACTGGCCGTATGCAATCCAATTTACAAGATCCAATGAGTTCCACTATACTTTAAGATGTTGGTAACATGAAATTTTCTAAATTACTTATATGATTTAGGAGCAAGTATTAATCTTAAGTCTTTGCCAATTTTCAAGAAATTGGAGCTGGGAGACATAAAGCCAACATATATGCTTATAATTTTGGAAGATTAATCAATCAAGAATTTGATTAGTGTGGTGGAAGATGTGCCTATTAAAGGGAAAAATTCTTTATTCCAATAGATTTTATGATTCTTAATTTTAACGAAGATAGGAATTGTCCATTGCTTTTGCGAGACTATTTATAAAACTCTGTAAGAGTTCTAATTGATGTACATGAAAGGAAGCTAGTGCTGAGGATTGGGGATGACCAAGTGAAATTTAGCATGATCAAGTCCATGAAAATTTTGTTGAAAGGAAGGGATTACATGAAAACATATGTGATGGAAGAGCAAGAGAAGGAGAAAGAAGTGAATTGTGTTGAAGACATGAAAATTAAAGCCATTAAAGAAGTTAACAAGGAGCGGGAGTTAGGTACGAGACCAAAATAAGAACTTTTACTAGGAACGAAGGCTCCTAGTCCATTTTCCTTAGTGAAACTACCCATACTAACATTGATATCTTTACTTCCATACTTGAAACATGCCTCTTTAGGTGAGAACAAATCACTACCTATTATCGTTCCTACAAAAATGACTTTATAAAAAGAAGAAAGGCCCATTAAGGTGAGATAGAAGAGGCTTAGGGCAAGGATAAAGTTGATTCTAAGTAAACTCATATATAAGTGGAGAAGACCATGTAAAATTGCTTTAGTGTATAAGTAGAAGGCTTTCAAGTTGGATAACTCTGAAGGAAAAACATTTAAGGCGAACAGGCATTATGGCAAATTATACCTTAAAGAAATTCCACCAAAAGAAAGGGACGTATTCTCTTTCTTTTCTCTTATTCTTTAAAGCTAAAATTGAGTATTATCAAGCTAAGGACCCTAATCAGCATGTTTTTCTTCGTATTTAGTTTAATCTTTTCATTTGTGTGTTTAATTACAGCTTATTAAATTATTAAGCATTTGGTGTTTATATGTTACCAAGGCCTCAACAAAGTAAATAACAGAAAATTGAAAATAATAATTAAAAAAAGAATGAAAATTGTTATAGTGACAAGAGCCATAAAAGGGCTCATTATAATTAACGTTAAAATGATTTTAACTCGCTGTCGCTAGCAATAGCGAACTTTGAGGGCCAGGTCTCATTCCAACTTTTATTTTTGTTTTTTAATATTTTCTTAAAGTATTGCCCCTTTTATTTTTTTCAAAACCTTAACCTCTATCTTTTACTTTTCTATTTCCAATACGTGTTGCCCCTCCTCTCCTCCCCGCCCTATTTTTCTTTCTTTTCAAGCTTTCTCCTCCCAAATAATCAACTTCACTCCAATTTTTCATCAATCTTCCATTAATCTTGCGACAATATTTAAGTCTTCATCTATTTTTGTCCAAAAATCACACTTTCTTCTTTATTAATTCTTGTTTTCATCATATTCCGCTCTTACATTCACTTTTATGTCTATTTATACAAGTTTTTCATAGTACTAATCACCATGGCACCTCAGCGAAAACAAGTTGTAGGAAACAAACAATTTAAATGACAAGATGTATCTCCCAAACATGGAACAGAGGATATGGCCCGCGAATTTGATTCTCCTTTTCCGATCTTTAGTCATGAAGAAGGGGTTCATCTGCCACCTCCCACACTGTCTCCACTGAAATCCCTATAATTTTTCTTGCCCTTCGTCATGTTATTATTATTTTATTATTTCATTCTTTATAATTGTTATTGTGTGTTGCTCTCCTTAACACTGAAGACAATGTGTGGTTTAAGTGCGAAGAAGGAGCCATGCATTTTTCCATGCATCTTTCATCTGTATATATCATTATGATCATGCATTGGTAGGTTTATACTTAGATTAATGAAGTGTATTTATGTTGTTTCAGGCACTCTAGCATAAGCATTATAACAATTAGTGTAACTATCTCAATGGTATGAAATTGAAGGAATAGTATAACCTTTGAACACAAATATTTGAGAGTGAAGAATTAATTATATTTTGGAACTTATACCTTGAAAGTCTTTCCATTGAATGTCCACGTTAATCAAGATAGTTTTCTTCTAGCCTTTGACTTCTGAAACTTTTTTATTGCATTTTATAATAACTTTGACTTAATTAGGCAAGCATCACTAGTGATTCTTCATAAGAATTAATTGGTTTAAAAGAAAGGACATAGGATATAATTTAAGGGAATAAAGGATATATTCAATTCATCATTCCTATTACGTTGACCTTAATAAAAATTAGGCTAGGAATAGAGCTAGTAGCCAGTTGTGGGTCGTGATAGAGCTAAAAAAAGATAAAACGGCACGCTAACCAAGCTTGAACGTACGAACCCAATTAAAGTCAAAATATTGGAGGAATCATTTAATGTAATAATAAAACCTGTGTGCTAATATGAAAAATAAAACCTATAGATCTTCTTTTGTTTATCATGAAATTTTCATGAATGATTGCCTAATGATAAGCTATCTTCTACACAGTAATGCCATCAATGCATAAGTGTATGTGTCATAGGTTTGAGAAAAGGTGATTCATATCCTGCTTAACATGAATCTTCTATTTAAAGACATTCAATATATGGGCTTCATGACATCGATGATTTGGATCTTCTTAGGTGTTTATGTTCAAGAGCAAGTGAATTTTAGTAGTCTTATACCATTGTTACATTTTCCTTATTCTCACATTTATATAGTTGTTGCATTCAACTTAGGGCATCATCATTGTTTAATTGTGTGATTCAATTTATGTGCTTATGTTTTAGTTTTTCTTGAGGACAAGCAAAAGTTGAAGTGTGGGGATGTTAATAGGGTTTCATTAAAAGTTAATTCCATAGTAGTTTAATATGTTATTATGCATGTTTAGGATGAGAATTTCATGATTTAGACTTATTTTTATATTAATCAATTGTTTTTAAGTTGTTTAAATGTTTTAATATGATGTTTGTTGATCGGGGGCAAGAATTTTATCACTTGGTATGAATATCTAATGCAGGTTCTGGTGGAATTGACTTAGGAGCCACGTATGGATCTAGAGGATATGTGAACCAAGTTGAGTAATTAGAGCATCAAGTTAGGAAGCCATACCAATATCAAGGCTATATGACGAGTCATGAAGAGTGCAAAAAAGAAAGATAAAAAAAAGCTTAGTTGAGGAAATAAATTTGGTATAGCTGAATTTCAGAAGGTATTTGGTGCATTTATATAGCTCAAAATCCTATAAACCTTTTTAGGGTTCTAAAACAACATGTTAGGAGTCTACATATCAAATTTCATGACATTTTAAGGTCTATATATAAAGATATAAAAAAACACTTAACAGAGTTGAAAACTAGAAAAGTTGATGTGGAGAGATGGCAAGGAGTGATGTGCTTGATTCCATTTTTATGTTATTTTTTACGTAAGAAGACATAATTAAACTCTAGTAACCACCATTTTGACCCCTTAAGAACATCCAAGACAAAAATACAGAGTTTTAGGAAAACAAAAAGATGAAGAGACTTAGGATCGTTGAGGAGTAATTAAGATTCAAAGAAGTTGTCAAGATTTTCAAGCAAAAGGGGGTTTCATCTTCATAATTAGTTTATGTTTCATTTTCTTTTCTTTTGATTTTTTATCTTAATGCTGATTATTTGAACATTATTATTGATTTCTAAATATTGTTTACGGATTATTATTGAATTGTTTATCTAGCTTTTATCTTATTGTTTTAATGAATGGTTTGTTGTGTTAATTGTTGAGTATATAACCTCTTCGAATTCATAGATTGTATATTTAGGAGTAGTGTTATGAACTTAGAGGTTAAAAGTCATATTGTAAGTATTTTAATTGGGATTAATTGGTTAGATCTTGAGAGATGGTAATCAACTAGTAAATATCTAGGATGAAACACAGTTAAATCAATAAGGAGAAAGGAAGATAAATAAGGATATATTCTTAGTTTTTCTTTCTTCTATGATTAAATTCGTTCACGTTTAATTAGTTTAGTTTAATTTTCAAATTATATATATTTGGTTTTACCATAAACGAAGTGAAATTCAAATTGTTAGATGTCTAGAATCAATCCTCATGGGATCGATATCAGTTATACTATAAGTTATGACCTATATACTTGTAGTGTAGCTAAAATTGGCAAACAAATAGTCAAAGGTTAGAGAGTTTGCATTGATTGCAGAAAGCTCAATCTTACAACTAAGAAGAATCATTTTCCCTTAACCTTTGAAATCAAATGATTAAAAGAGTGGCTAGACAAGTCTTCTATTGTTTTCTTAATGGGTACTTAGACTATAACTAGATTTTCATATATCTAGAAAACCAGGAGAAGACTACATTCTTGTGTCCCTATAGAACCTTTGCCTACATAAGGATATCCTTTGGACTTTGCAATGCATGGACCACGTTTTAAAGGTGCATGATGGTGATATTTGTAGATATAATTGAAGATATGATGAAAGTGTTTATAGATGAATTTTCAATCTTTGGCGACTCTTTTAAGAATTTCTTTAAAAATTTGGATAAAGTCTTTCAGAGATATGAAGAGTCATATTTAGTCCTTAATTCGAATAAAAAAAGACCAATTCATGGTGCATGAAGGTGTAGTGTTGGGACATAAGATATCATGCAATGGCATAGAAGTATATAAGGCCAAAATGGAAGTCATTGGGAAGCTTCAACCACTAAGGAATTTCAAGGGCATGAGAGCCTTTTTGGGGCATGCTAGCTTTTTACCTTATTGCTAACCTCTTACTAATTTATTAATTAAAGATGACCTTTTTTCACTTTGATGTTAACTATTTACAAGCTTTTAATATGTTAAAGAAAGTTCTTACTTTAGAACCTATATTGACCTCAACAAATTTGTCCTTATCATTTTAGATTATGTGTGATGCTATCGACAAAGCTATTAGATGTATGTTAGGATATCAGAAGGATAAGAAGTTACGTATAATTTACTATACAGGCAAGACTTTAATATGTGAGCAATTGAATTACACCATTACTAAAAAGGAGTTTTTATTAGAGGTATTTTCTTGTCAAAAATTTTGTTCTTATCTTTTAGGGTCAAAAGTTAATGTTTTTACAGTTCATATAGCATTACGATAACTCTTCTTTAAGAAACATGTAAAGCAAAACTTCTCTGGTAGATATTGCTTTATCAAAAATTTGTCATTAAGATTGGAGACAAAAAAGGAGAAAAAATGTGGTGGTAAACTACTTGTTATGTCTCGAAGCATTGAAGGTGCAATCAATTGAAGAAATCATTAAACAATTCTTAATTGAGTCTTTGTTGTTGATAAATTGCCTTTTTTCTCCATGGTTTCCAAATATAACAAACTACATTGCAGGTGGTTGCCTTCCCCTTGATTTATCTTTTCAAAAAAGGAAGAGATTTTATTTAAGTGCATTCATTATCTATGGCATGAACCTATTTTGTATAAAATTTATGTTGATTGTTTTATTCGTAGGTGTGTTCTAAAGTAGGAGATGCTTGAGATACTAACTTAATGTCCCAATCCATCTTATACAAACCATTATGGAGCAAACAAGACGATAGCTCATGTATTGGAATGTGGATTCTATTGTCCTAGAATGTTTAAGGAAGTTTAAGAATATGTGATGAATTGTGATAAATGCCACTAAGTTGGAAAATTTATAAAGAGAGATGAAATGCTTGTTTCAACTTCTTTGAAATGGAAGTTTTAAATGTATTAGTCCTGCATTTCATGGGATCCTTCTCATCCTCTCTTGAAAATTTATATATATTTAATGGGTGTGACTATGCTTCCAAATATGCTGAAGCATGTCAGATCCAACTAATGATGGAAAGGCGGTCCAAAAGTTATAATAGGTTTAGGTTATTTATTAAAAGGTTATTTAATAGGTTTAGAGTCTCATGAGAAATTGTAAGCAATGGAGGAGTACACTTTTGCAACAACCTATTCCAAACTCTTCTAAAGATATATGGAGTTTAACATAAAGTGGGCACACTTTATCATCCATAAACAAAGGGGGCAAGTGGATGTCGTAAATAGAGAGTTAAAGAGAATATTAGAGAAAATAGTGAATGGTTAGAGGAAATACTAGGCATTGAAGTTAGATGATGCATTGAGGGCATATCGAACCTCTTTCAACACATCTATTAGAACAAATCCATTTGGACTTGTCTATGGAAAGGCTTGTCATTTACCCTTAAAGATAGTGCACAAGTGCTACTAGGCCATCAAGGCATTCAATTTTGAATAGATAGCAATTGGTGAGAAGAGACTCTTAGAAATTAATGAATTAGAGGAATTGAGATTTATTGTTTATGAGAATGCCAAGCTTTACAAGGAAAAAGTGAAAAATGGCATGATGCATACATCAAGAAGGAGTTCAAGAGTGATGACTTGGTTTTGTTGTTTAAATCAAGACTTTGGCTGCATTTAGGTAAGTTTAAGTCCTATTAGACTGCCCTTATAAAATCTTTCAAGTTTTCACACATAAAGCTTTAAAATTAGAGAATGAAAAAGGAGAAACAATCAAAGTTAATAGGTAAATGTTTAAAACTTACTTCGAAGGAGTCTTTTCAGAGGAAAAGGAAATGATCTCATTACTTTCTCTTGTTTGATAATGTTGAGAATGGGGAATGGTCAAGTTCATGGCTTTAAATGAAGCATTTTATGTTATGTTATTAGATAGGTTCTATAAGTTCCTTTAGTTTTTAATGCATTTTTTATTCATCCAATTGTTTTTATGGTGTTTTCTTAGGCACTTAGGATGTTATTATGTTGACTTTAATGTTCTTTCTTGTTTTCTGAAGGATTAATGGAAGTTTTTCAGTGTAAATGGGTTGAATTTGTTCTAGACAAGGCAATTTAGAGGAAACTCTTTATCACCGTTGTGCCTTAGCATCATTATGATAGAAACAATATAGATCTTCTGTCACCCTTATGCCTTATCATGATTATGATAGAAGTATTGGAGAATTTCTATTATGATTGTACCCTAGCATGATTAGGGCTGTCACCCTCATGTTCTTTTTTTTTTAAAAAAAAAAACCCCTACCCTTATCTTATCTTTTTCATTCCTTTCATATTTTTTTACAACTTTTCTCCATCTAGCCAGCCCTAAGCGTCAATTCCCACTTCCATTACCTTAAATTTTCATCAATATTTATGATTTCTTCATGTGTTCCTCAAGCTTTCAGTAGATCTCATTAACATCTATAACTTTCTACAGTCATCTAATTTTCCATTGCTTTTCATGGTAATTTTCACATATGTTTTTGTGTTTCCTTCTCTTTTGTTACCTTCTTATATATTTTTGGTCATCCATGGCTCCAATAATGAAGAAAATAGTCAGGAAGTCTACACTCAAAAGCAAGGCTGCGGATTAAGGATTGGTTACAAAGATACAGTTGCTAAATATAAAGCCCCCTTCCCTACCTTCTTTAAAGCCGAAGGTGAGTGCGTTAAACTTCTTTGAACTAAAAATGTTTTTGTCCCCTAGGTATTTTGATTTTTAGCTATTGGCTACAATAGGGTTTAAGGATAAAGTCTTAAAATTAAGCACAGAGTGGTTGGGACAAGATTATACAAGTTGATTATCCTATTTATGAAGAACTCATGCTAGAATTCTCTGTTACACTGCACTATGAATCAAAAAGTTTGAATGAATTATAGTTTACATTCAGAAGGGAACCATACAAATTAGATGATGTGATGAGAGATATACTTGATTTTCGAAAATATCATATTTATGAAACTCATCAAGATTCTTAACTCTTGACATATTGGAAACTCCTCACTGCTAAACGACTTCAATGCATACAATGCTCTAAATATGTTAATTAAAATTCAAAAACACTTGTTATTGCATAAATTAAAATTTCAAGCCATGTTGAATAAAACCCATTGTAACAATGTTCTTTCAAAAAGTTGTTTTGTTATGGTGCATGGTTACAAAGGCTAAGGTTTATGCCTCTTATCAAGTATTTCATGCATTAGTCCATACTAAAAAGAGCAGCTATTTGGGAATGAGATTTATTGCTATAACTTTGGCTCACCATTTTGGCATTTATACTAATGGTCTAACTTATATTCCTTATAAATAATGCTTCTTACTAGAGGAGAGTCAAAATTCAAGAGAACTATAATATGGAGTGTTAGGGGTGAATTTTATAGTTTTTTAATGTTATTTATTATACATTTACCCCTATTTCAGTGTTTAATTGTTTAATTAATGTTTAGAAATGTTTAATTTGTAGGTTGATGTGAATAATTGGAGAAATTTGTAGAAAGATCAAAGAAGGACACAAATTGGATCATTAACGACACCTTGCATAGCCCACCTTTGATGGATCACAAACTGCCGATGAAGAAATTAGAAATTGTATACTAACGACGGGCTATTCATCCTTCAATGGTGCCATTGCAGTTCAGTACAAACCCCCATTGAACGATGGCAGATACATTTTCCAGCAGATTCTTCAACATTTGGGTCTTGTCTTTTTCCTCCACTTGTATTTGAGCCTTCCCTATAAATAAAGGGCCTCTCAAGAAATTCTAATCATCTAGATTTAGAGCTAAACACTTTAGTTTTAGTTAGTTTTCATATCAAAGTAGTTTTAAGGTTGTTTTTCTTTTCAATTTTTTGTAATTTGTTCTAGCAGTTGTAATCACATTATTCAGAGTTAGATAACCATCTAGGGATGTGATTTGATTCATTATAAACTCTTAATTTCATATAATATTGTTGTTATTTTGAATTAATCAAAGTCTTATTGCTTAAGTTATATTTATTATGTTCTTTGAATAATTGTTGTACTTAATGTATAATTTCAGTTAAGTTATCATGTTGAATCTATTTATGGATGATTAATTGTATTAATTCATGATTAATGCATGATTAGTGAGTTAATCATTGTTTATTGAATGCTTAAAGCTTATCCTGAATTAATCACTTAGGATATTTCCATCAAATAATCTAGGATCCGATAGTCTCTACCTAGGTTATTAGAAAAATCAATAAAGAACATGGTTTAAATCAATGGACTAACCAAAGATTGGTTAATCACGAGGTTGCTAGTCTTGGATTAAAATAATTTAGGACTATACTTCTTAAACTCTAAGGCTATTACCTAAGTTTGAAGCATAACCAAACTTCAGGATAGGACCAATAGAGATAATCAGTGTCTTAATCATAGTGCTATCTTGATTTTGTGAAGATCCTAGATTAAGCATCACTGATCCATCAGATAAATCATCTACCACCAAAGCTTAGCTGAATAATTTAGGAAAAGCAATATGTAGCTCTTTTACGATTGATTGGAATTTTTCTTGACTTTTGAGATTAGCTTTTAATTATTTATTTTCTTAAATCATAAAGCTAAGTGTTCTTTAGATAATTGTAATCCGACTGACCTAGTATTTACATCATTTAAAAATCCTCATGGGATTGATACTCGGAGTCTTAAATATACTCCACTTTATTAGTTGCTTCGACTAGTACACTTGCCGAAGAGTTGGTCTTGAAAAATTTGTTAAATTATGTGTTTAAAAATATATTAATTTGTGCTAATTTTGTATGTGACCAACCAGTAATTAGTCATATATTAGACTTAGGTAGTAGGCCTAAAGATAAAAAATTCTAGTCCTAAAATTTCCCATTTTGGAACTAGCACCCTTATGATTAACAAGAGTTTGATCATACATTTTAACTTATGTTGTTTAAAAGATTTATCCAATAACCTAGGAAGATTTCTAGATCTAACACCCTCATGTGTCTATAACCCTCAACAATGATTAAGCACTGAAGAACAATGGCGGGTTCAACTACCATTGAAGGGCAATGGACCACCATTGATGACCTGTCTTTAGTGTCCTTCAACGTTAGTGGCTACATCCTTCAATGTAAGTTAGCTAGACCCACATTGAGGGTTTGGACCTTGTTATTTTTTCCTTCTTTTTGTATAATTCTTTAAATATTCACATCAATATGCAAATTAACATTTAAACACTCAAATAAAGGTAAATTTATATCAAATAATACTTAAAAACATTATCAATTTAACCCCTAATAGTTCCCCCATACTTATGTTTGCTTTTCTTCAAGCAAACCAATCCATAATTTAATTTTCTAAATAAAATATAATTATAGGAGACAAATGAAAATTTTCAAGCACAATCATTGAAAGATTCTCCTAATTTATTCAATTATCAAAGTCATCATGATGTTGTAATTAGTAATTAAGCATGTAAATTAACAAGTAAATCTAGATAACTTATGCTTCTTTAAATTTTGACCCAAATTTCAAAAATCAGTTCTAAATATAAAATGAATATATACAAAGTAAAATGCAACATCTTTCAAACAAAATCACATCTTTTATTTATAAAAGTATAAAACAAAAAAGTGAGTTTTAAAAACTTGGTTGAGATATCATTTAATTTTTTTAATGTAAAAGTGAATACCTGTTCATGAACACTCTCATTTATTCAACTAAATCATATCACATCAATTGGCTACTAGTACCACTCAATAACTTTAACCTTTTTATCAATTAAAAGTCAGCGAAGTAAATTTATTTAATCACTTATTAACAACTTTTAAAAACTAATTTCTCTTTTTTTAACTAAAATAAATAAAGAAAATGCTTAAAAGAAGCCACAAATCACTCAGGACTGTACATTTTATACAAATAAAATCATGATGATTATCAAATATTCATCTTTCCACAAATATGAAGAAATCAAACCAATTGTTAATTAACATGATTAATTAACAATATAACATCTTAAATTATAAAAATAATAAAACTTAAAAGAAAATTTTTTAAATGAAAAACAAAAATTTTGAAAATTTTTCATAAATTGCATACTATAAAGGAAAAGATAACAAAATTGTTGAACTAAGGGTTGATTTCATCTTTGTTTTGATGATGAAATTTTTTTTTAATAATGTATTTATGGATATTGTTGTGTGAAAGATAGGTTTAAAGAAAACAAGTCTTAAATGGTGAAGACTTAAAGTGCATGGTTTTGGACCCTTAAAGTTGAAGAGCATGTTTGAGAAATTATGTTAAAGTAAGATAAAGTGAAGACCATCTTGATAACAAAAGAAGCATTAGAGATGAACTTGAAGATTGAAGATAGAAGATTAAGTTCAAGAGTAGAATTTGATAGGTTCTTATGGGTAAGTTTTTATAAGTCTTATCTTAGTCTTACCATATGTTAAAAGGGCTCAATCATGCATGTACATACATGTTTAGTACTTGCATATAAGATGCATAATCAAGAGGTGTTATATGTGTTTGATATGTGTGAAAATCCT
>JAOXYD010066280.1:0-12787 GCA_028565735.1 Pinacopodium congolense | reverse complement strand
ATGTAAAATGGTGGGCTTTAAGGGCGTCCTTGTACTCCTTGTTTCCAGTACTATCAACAGCAGATTGTTCTTGATATAACGGCGTCATTGATGAACCTAGAGGGTGCCGTTGAACATCCAAACTCTAACGCTAGTTTCCTCTTTCTAATTTTTTTCATTATTCCTCATTCTAACAGATATTTCTTATTTCTTTCAACTCCAAACTTCTCCAAACACTATATATAACATTCCCAAATTCTTTTAATAAGTTTAGATGCCCTAAAAACAACATTACAAAGATCAAATCTTCGTACATTCAAAGCTTTCTTTATTTTTTATACAGCCTTTATTCAATTCATATTTTCATGTTCTAAATCAATTTCTTATACTTTAAATTTTGTATTTCTTGTTTTTTTAGACATAGAAGAATCCCAGAAAGCTTTTAGTTGATTTTTTTATTAATTATTTCATTTGTATTGAGCGTTAAAATATCTACATACCAAAACTGTTTCTGTTTTGGTTAAACTTTTATGAACTTATGTGTTCTTCAATTTTGAGTTATCAAAACCATTTTTATTGATTCAAAATTACTATACACATCTTGCTTAAGGTATCAAGAGTGCATAGGCTGTTATATTTCAATTAGTAAGCACTCAAATCGTGTGTTTGAGTTCAAAGAACACAAACTTCCCAAAACTATAAAGTTTTCTGTATAGCACATTTAAACAATTTGATTTTCATTTTTAATCAGTTTCTAGGTACGTAAAATTGATTTTTTTAGTTTTCTAAGGTTCCTAGGATTGTGCCAGTATTTTGTTTTCAATTTTTAAGTGATTATATTGTTTTTTTGAGCTTGATTTTTTCAGGTTGCTTAAAACTATATTGGTTTGACAGTCTTAACTTTAACCTTGATTTTGATCATCTGATTGATATTCTTAAATTGAGTTTATTATTGAAATTTATTGTTAACTAATTAATTAAGGTTGCAGTAGGTTTATTTCATTTAATTTACATCATTTTAATGATTAAAATCGTGCATCTTTAGGCTAGAATATTAAGATAGCATATATTTGACAGCTTGTGTTTATATTGATTGAATCTAATTTTTTAATGCATTAATCACATTTTTAGTGTTTCATTGTGATTTTTTATGAACTATTAAAGTGTTAGGAGACTTGTTATAATCCCGTTCTCTATATTCTTTTGCTGACAAACCCTAGTCGTCAAAGCTTTACTGCCAGTGATCCCAGTTGTCACATCAGTCAGGGCAGTGTTGCTCAATAGCCCTCTGTAAGCTAGAGTATACAAGTTATGTATACCCAGCTTAAGGAGTAAGGTCTGACAAAGGGGTATTTGAAGAGCCTTCCTGAAAACATCGGCGAGTTGGGAGTGCGAAGCCACTAGGAGAAGGTGTATGAGACCATATTGAACCTTGTCACAGACAAGGTGACAATCGATCTCTATATACTTGGTGCGCTTATGGAAGATGGCATTTTCGGCAATATGTATGGCTGAGTTGTTGTCACAGTAGAGGTAGGCGGTGGTGGGATAAGAAAAGGTGAGATCTTTGAGAAAGGAAGGAGGTGTCAGGAAGGAGGAGACCAGGTGGGGTTTCATGTAGACCTCCTCGAGAAGATCTTCGTGGAGGAAGACGTTGTTAATATCGAGCTGGTGGATATGTCAATTATAGGCGGCAGTGATAGCAAGAAGGACACAGATGGTTGTATGCTTGGCAATAAATGAGAAAGTGTCTGTATAATCTAGTCCCGCCTGTTAGGCAAATCCCTTTGCCACTAATATGCTTTTATACTTATGAATAGATCCATTAGGATTGTATTTCAACTTGTATACCCATTTGTAGCCGATGATATGTTTTTTAGGTGACAGGTAAGTGAGTTCCCAGGTATGATTTCTATCCAAGGCTGTCAATTCTTCATGCATTGTGGCCTACCATTCTTTAGACTGTAGAGCTTTATTATAGGATATAAGTTCATTAAAAGAGGTGAGGGCGATAGAAAAGGCCTACTGTGCAGGTAATAAGTGATGACAGGAGAGGACAGAAGAAATAGAATGGGGAGATGTAAGAGGAAAGGTAGCATAGTCATAGTCACGAAGGTAAGATGGGGGTTTTGATTGTCTAGTAGAGCGACGAGGAGGTTGAGGTAGCGGGGAGGAAGACAGAGATTGAGGTAGAGAAGTGAGAGAAGTGGAAGTAGCAATTGGAGCATAGTCATAGGGAGGGGAGTTGGTTACTGTGGGTAAAATAGGGCTAGGAACAGAGGAGCTAAGGGTTGGTGAATGTTGAAAAGGGAAGGTGTCTTCATAAAAAACCACATCTTTGGATAGAAATATTTCTTTAGTGTCCCAATCTAGTAGCTTAAATTATTTGGTTCCTGTGGAAAAACCAAGAAAAACAGGCATTCTTGCTTTAAAGTCTAGTTTACCTCTGCTTGCTATTTTAGTTAATGCAAAACAAAGACAACCAAACACTTTAAGAGGGCCAAGGTTAGGGTTAGTCCCATATAATACTAAAAAAGGGGATTTGTATGTTAAGACAGAAGTTGGAATGCGATTAATAAGGAAAATGACATGTAAAATGCATTTTGACTAATATTCTACAGGTAAATTGGATTGAAATTTCAAGGCCTTAGCGACATTGAGAACGTGTTGGTGTTTCCGTTCTACCCTGCCATTCTATTGAAGAGTTTCATTGCAGGCAATTTCATGTACACTTCCATTTTTAAAGTAAACACCCCCATCGCTGCAAATACATTTGATTTTTCTAAAGAATTGTAGTTTTACATAGGCTAAAAAAATTTTAATTAGCTTTCTTATTTCTGACTTATGTTTCATTAAATGGATCTAGGTCATGCAGTTGTGGTCATCAACTACGGTTAAAAAGAATTTATGTCCATTTATAGATGCAGTGCAGTAAAGACCCCAGATATCCATGTGAACAATATCAAAGCACGAGGAAGCAATAGAAGTGCTCAAACTAAAAGGTAAGTGTTTCTATTTTGAGTAATGACAAACGTCACATTTTGAGATATTGGAAAAAAATTTGAAGAATATAAATTGGATAACAATCTGAGTTTGATATTGGAGAGATGGCCTAGTCTTTGATGCAAAAGATAACTTGGATGAGAAGAAACTAAGTTAATTTGATGTAGGGGTGTTAGGTAGTAGAGCCATTGAGATTGCTTAGCAAAACCAATCATCTTCAAGTTGTGGGATCTTGAATCAGACAAGAATCATTAGTGAAGGTTAGCTTATATTGGGAAGAGTGAGTAAGTTGACTGACAGAAATAAGATTGAAACAAAAAATAGGAACATAGACTACATTAGTTAATATTAGAGAGGAAATGTTGACTATTCCTGTATGTGTAACAGGTACACTTTGGCTATTGGAGAGCTTTACCATCATGTGCTTGACCTCCATGTGTTCTGAGAAGAGCTGTAAATCACAGACTATATAGTCTATGGCACCTAAATCTAGGATCCACTAAGCAAACCATAAGGGAAGTATCTCCAGTGATGATGTATCTCTGGTGTCTTAAGTTATAGGGTTAATTGATGCAGAACAGACTGAAGGTTCTTTATCCTTATGCAGTAGCTCTTTCAATTGGTGGTATTCCTCTGGTGAAAGAGTGTAGTTATGGCTGGTTAGAGGACTTTCTAGTTGGGCATCAGGGACAGTGCGAGACCCTTATGATGAGGATTCCATGTGAATTTCAACTTGATTAGCTGATCGGAATTATTTTAACTTGATATACTTATTTCTCTCTAAACTAATATGTCCTTATAACATAATTATACTTAATGTTTATGGGATTGATTTTGTCTCAACATTTGAGCTCTCAACTACTACCTTTCTATATGCTTGTTCATACATAATAAAAGTGTATATGAAATTATCAATTACATCTCATCATACAGTATCTATGGATGATGCCTACTGCTTAAATGCCTCACTTTATCAATGACTATATTAAAATAATTTACAATCTTACATACAGAATTCCTCAAGCATTCTTTTAATATATATATATATATATATAGCTTATAAAAGCAAAAACAATCATCTTTAACACTATTTAATAATCTACCATTTAAGATATATGCAACCTTATCCATGTTATCCATATTAAATAAGGTAGGTAGCTATTTAATTGATTTACTTAACATACCAGCAATTATCACTAGCTATCATAATGTCATCTAAACATATTGATAAATTCAAAGATTTATGTTTGGATCTTATAATATATACTTAGTGGTTTTTATCAATCATATTAAAATCATATAACACGATTACTGTATGAAACTTAATATATCACTAACTTTGAAACTACTTTGGACCACAGTTTCATAGTAACGATTTGAACACTTAATGTTCTTAGTCTTTGTAAACAGAAACTCATGATTATTCTTCAGTTATTTATACATTTAAGAATGCAACATTTTACACTTATTTGATGTAAATTAAAATTCATTCTAACTACTAATCTTATAATTAATTAAATATATATAAACCTCACAACAAATGAGAATGTCTTTTCATCTTTAATCTTATGTTATGTGTATTTTTTTACCATAAGATGTGCTTTGCACTTTTCAAAATTACATTAATCTTTCACTAAAATTTTAAAAACTCATTTGTTGACATTCTTTCTTCTTATACTCATATTGAGTTTGTTGACATTCTTTCTTCTTTTATAACTTACACATTTTTCCATAACAAAAATGGATAAAGCCTTTCTTACATAATTGGACCCATATGTCTTTTATGGAAATTCTAATAAGATTTTACCTTCAATGTCAAGTGTCGTCTAGGAATTCATTCACTCACAACGTGGGTACAATTGAAAGCTTTTGAGGAAAATATCTTTCCATTTTCATATTGCTCCTACTCGAATCAAATTGTGGTAAAGAAATCCTATTATATTACAATTAATATGATCAAAAACTAATTTATCTTCTCTTAAATTGCTCTAACTCGAATACATTACATTCACTTAACCTTAATTTCCCATATCATTTTGATTTAGTATCTCATATAGAGATAGGCACAGGACTATCTCTTCTTTCGAAAAACTATTCTTTAATAATATGATGCCTTATAGCATCAATCCAATTACTCGGTTATTACTTTGCTTAGTTTTGAAAAATATATCTTATGGAATGTTTAGAATATCTGTTAAAGATACTCTTTTTCCGTTTAAGATCTATTTTTTCATACTTATGGAAATGATTGAGTAAGTAACACATTCTTTCTAATTCATATGAGATAAATTGGGTCTTTTATTTGTCCATAATAAATATGATGTTTAGAGACTAATTTGCTAGGCACTAAGGTAAAAATATATCTGATTATCAATAACATCACCCAATAAATGGTAAACAATTTTTGCTTGTGTTAAAGATTTTACTATTTCGGAAGAGTTCCAATTCTTCAATTTGCATCATCATTTTCTTAATACAATTATGGAATAGTCAAATGTCTATCCCTTCTATTTTCATCACATGACCTCTTGAATTGATCTTATAAGTACAATAAAGGTCACTTATTTAATCAGTTTTTAAAGTCATTATGTGCTTTATCTAACATATTCTCATCGAAAATTGTAAACTTTTAGAAACAAAATGATGCTTTAAATTATGGGAAATCAAGTAGATATGACTATATCAAGTATAATCATTTATAATGGTGATGGAATAATTACCTTTGTGCCTTACTCTTACATTCATTTTGTCATGTATATTATAACAAGTTAACTATAATGAATTAATAGCTCTTTGTACCATACAAAATGGGGTAGTATACAATTTTATTGATTAGACTATTATCACAAGTAGGTAATTTTACGTTATGTAGGCCTTCAAAACAAATCCATTTGACTAAATTATTCAATTTTATCTAATATAACCAAGAATAAAATGCTATCAGTTGGTATCAATTTTACAAGTGATAGATGAGGTAATTAAGTAAGAAATATGTTTAACCATTAACTAATACTATAAAGCCATATAATATAAAATCATGAGTATTATTATTTTAAGAGCCTTATCATTTTCTACTATAGAGAAATTGATATAGAATACTAGATTATTTAAAGTAATGACAACAAGTAAGAGCTCTTTTCATGTAATATCATTTTCCTTTTTTTCATTTTGATTAGCCTTAGCCTCTATTAAGATCTTAAGAATAATGGAAGACTTTTTTTGTTCATGTTTAACTTAGACTCACCATAGAGTTTTCTCATTTTATTTACATCCTCTCATGAGTATGTCTTAGCCATACAGTTGCTATATGGTATAAAAGCCTTAATACATTCACAATAAGCACCTCATAACATCTTTGTTTTTTGTAGCGTAAATGCCTTCTTCATATAGTATTGAATTTGGAGGCAAATAATGTGTAAAACTTTCACTTGTTACATATCTAATAAGATATCGTTTCATTAACTATGTTTGAAATTTGCTTTAAATATCTCAACATTAAATGCATTAACCTTTAATTTTTTATTTTTATTTTTATTTCTTGATGTCAAACTTAATGGTGAATGAGTGAGTGATCCTAAGTCAATCATTAAGAGACTACAAGTGTAATACCATTATAAACCGTATCTTTGCTTGCTTCAGAAAACTATTCTATGTCCTCCTAAATCTATTGCACTTAATAAAAAATCACCTCTCATAAACTATGAAATAAGAAAGTTAAATGATTTAATTAGTTAAAGTAATAATATAATCAGATTGTAACTAATAAGACAAACAATATGTAAAACTTAAATAATATATAATATAAATAAGATAATATAATTTTATACACAATATAATATGAATTGAATCTAAACAACTTAAAAATAAAAAAGATAAGGAAGAAGGAATCAAATCGATTTTTTATAATGGTTCGTTGATAGTTTCTTCACTAACATCCACTTCCCAATACTTCGTTAAGTTTTCAACTATTTTAAAAAACAAGCAGAATACTTTTTTTTACAATGCTATAAGAAAACCTTTACATCTACTCTTTTTGTTTTAATAGACGCAAGTGTAACCCTTTAAAATTTTCACTCTCAACGTTACTTCCTTACAAACTACACTTCTAAAAAAGTATCTCACTTGACCAACATAAGTGTCTAAGAATTCACAAATTATTTAGAAATGTATGCATAAAGAAGCTCACACATCTTCAGGAAGAACTTAACTAAAACTCAATTAAAACACACAAAACAACCTTAATTCACTTGAAGAATTATTCCTCAACTCTTAAATACACAAACAACACATAAACATACCTATTTCTAAATGAAAACACCTAACTAGCCGCTTATAATCATTATACAATGTTAATATTCATTAAATACAATATACCATTGTATTATTCCTGTTAATGTGATTTCCACCACCTTCAGTCGAGTAAGCACATGTATTAGTCAACTAGTAATTGGTCAATCGATACATGCATTGGTTAACAATTATAGGCCAACTAGTCTCTATCAAATTGGTCTTTCATGCTCTAAAATACATTTAAACATGCTGAAATCAACTCAAATCAATTCCTAATACTTCAAAACACTTTATAGCACATCCTAAATAATTCAAATCATTCCAAAACATTTTCTTGACACACGTTAACATAATGTTAACACGATCACACATATTTATACAATCTAAACTCAAAATTCATCCTAATAACCACCTTATTTCACAAAAAATTAATCCATTTACACAACTTAATTTCAACAACTTATTTATACATTTTTTGTGACATCTCACCTCGACATATCTTACCCGAATTTTTTAACTACATCTTTCCACACTATTTATCATATGCACATCACATTAATTTCCACAATTATTTTAATATATCAAGAGGAACTTCAAAAGCCATTAACATACAACTCTTCTTCATTATGCCTTCTATATACAATATCACTAATCATGAATATACAATACATGATGTAAGCCAATTAACACTGTAGAAAAACTAAGGTGCAACTTATAATAAAAGTTTACAACAACAACCTAATAAGCTCTATCTCTATCTTAGGTCTCTTTACTTTTATCTTCATTAGTTTTATTTTATCCTTCAGAACTCTTAATCTTCAAGGTTCCAAGGTGCATCTCTATTCTAAAGTGTATCTTCATAACATATTTTATTTCCAAACTCACACTTTATTTTTAATCATATCTTTTCAACGTATCCAACATAACAAACACATTGGTAAGTATCGTTTTGTTATTATCAAAACTAGGTAGAATTATTTTTTATTCAACAATCAACATTATACAGCCTTTAATGTTGCCATTGTCGAGGCAAGTTTCATTACTTCACATGGTATTGTTGATGACAATCTTCCATGGCATAAGACATACTAGGAGACAAATAGTGGTAGAAAGTAATGTCATCGAGCCCTCTAATGCTCGACGCCAAAACTAGTGATGTTGACCACAGTTGCATCGTATTTCCAATTACTGTCAATTGACACAACAATTCGTCAATCAGGGTGGCTTGCTAGATTATCCTAAAGCGTAAGTGGAATTTCAATGGGGTTACTACTGTTCCAGAATGAACAATCAATGGAAAATAGGTGAAATTGGTGGCTTTGATTGATTATAAACAATGAATATATGATGAATCTTGACACACATTTCTACTAACTATTTATATTAGAATATGTATAGATCTACTGTGTTCTAATTTTGAGAACTCTTATTTCCTAATATTTTTGGATATTCATCAATACAAAAAATTTTTAAAAAATAAAAAATAATGCAAATATGGCTTGCCAAATTAGAAGCAAAGGCTCAAATGATAGATATTGTAGGCTTGCAAAACTAAGAGGATGTTTAGTTGAGTTGTGGGTTTTAATTTTTTGTTGTGATTGTTGTGTTTTTGTATTAGTTGTTGTATTTTCTTTTTCAATTTTTGTATTGTATTAGTGTGTTTTCTTTTTCGATTTCTATATTTAGAAAAACAGGAAACCAAAATTAAAAATAAAAGACCAAGTAAACATGACCTAAAGAACTGGGTAAAGGATCTCACCAAACATATGTTCATAAAAGAAAAGGTCGGATTACTTAATTAATGAAACGTGAGTATTCATTGTCGACTTGTTTGGTACTGCTTTTATTTTTATTATGATTTATAATTTTTATTTTTATTTTAAAATATAAATATGTTTAGTTGGAGATTGGTAATAAAAAATAAAAATAAAAAACTATTTAATTGAGATTTACTATAAAAAGACTAATTTAGTGATGACAACTATATACAAAATAAATTTATATTCTTAAATTAAAATATTCTCATATATATTAAAAATATATATCGGTTAATAAATTTTACTTAGTAATGAATGCAGAAAAATCATTTTATAAAACATGTTTATCAAATATGAAAAATCAGATATTCTTATTTATAGTTTTTTTTAATTTTTAATAAATTTATAAACTATTTTTACAAATAAAAGTAAAGCAAATGAGTTTTTATTATTGGTTTCTGTACTCAGAAAAATAATAAAAACAAGAAATTAAAAAAATAGATGATAAACAGATCCTTAAATATCTATCAACTACAAATATTTTTTTTCATTTCGAAAATTTGTTTGAAATTACAGTCAATTGCATATACTTATACGCAAAGTAATGCGCAAGACTGTGCACAATGAAAGAAATCTCTTCAGTAGAGTTGGTAATACTGAATGCATGCAAGTGACAACTAACAACCAGGAAAATCCTTTGGGGGTAGGTTTGGATTCCTTGTAAGTGTAGGTTGATTCTGGACAGGCTGAGAGACAGTAGGTTAGGAGTTCATTTTGCAAGTACACTGGGACCCCTTCAAAACCATTAAATGATAATGGCATCCTAACTTATCTAAAATGATAAATTAGATTAGGTTGAAAGTATATATAAATATAAATAGGGACATTATATTTCAACTACAATTGTATTCTTTATTCTTGTCTCTCTCTCTCTTTTTCATGTGAGACAACAACCCTATTTATAAATTTTTAACATATTTTATTTACACGTACAATTATTTGCATTGTGTTTATTATCTCGTAATTTGTAATTAATGTGAAACTATTCTAAATCTCACTATAAATAATAATTTATCATAAATAAATCCGTAAATATTTATTTGTTGGACTTCACCAATCTAATTTTTTAGTTACTCTATAAATTACCATTTATCATATTTAAATTTATGAAATTTTATTCACATAAAAAAATGGAAAAAAAGAGAGAAAAGATGCAGAATCATTTGTCAAGTTGGTTGGTCAAATATGGGATAGTTTATAGATCTTTGAATTTTGATTACAATGGAGACTTCGCAATTAAAACTTGAAGATTGGCATTCTACTATTATCATTTATATTTATATAATTACAGTTATCTTCCTAATGTCCTTATAATGTTACCATTGGTTGACCCTGAAGTAGTGTCTTATCATCTTATGAGAATAAAGTTTTATACGAATCAACAATCTAATTTTAATACCAATAAAGAGTTTTGAGAAACTTAACAAAATTTAAGTGAGCTCATACTAATGTGTTCAGTACCGTATCGGTACCGGTGATACTAAACACAAATTAGTACAAAATTTGTCAATTTCGTACCGGATTCAAATACTAGTTGGTACCGGCCAATATCGATTGCTACCGAAAAAAAATTTAAAAGAAAAATTTTGTATTTTGACATTTTAAAGTTTAAAGTTAAGTTAAAAATTATATAATATAATATATTTATAGACAATTTTATAAATTTTATAAAATTCAGAAATTAATTTATAATTTTAAAAAATTATCTGAAATGGTACATATACAATTTTGTTTTCGAAGCCAATCTGGTACTGGTACCGATATGACATTTAATACATTAGTTTAGTACTGTACTTGTACCGACAACAAACTGGTACTGAATTTTTTAATTTTGTATTGAATTTAAATATCGGTTGGTATTGAAAAAAATTTTTAAATAAAAAGAAATTTTTTTTGTATTAAATTTAATAATTAATTTAATACTGGTACCGGTACGATATTTAATACACAGGCTCATACACGATTAAAGATATTAAATCTCAATAAAAATTTTAAATAAAAAATTATGATTTTTATATTATTAACTTTATTTTTACTTACGAATTTTTAACATGGAATACGAAAGGCTAAATTATGGCAGTAAGTAGGTTTTACAGGCATTATTTGAGTTTGGTAACCAAGCTGTCGAATATCATTGACGAGATGACGAATGAACAATAACTTTTGGTAAGTGCCGAAGACGACAAATACTAAGGTCTCCAATTGCGTTGGAACTTTGGAAGTTATATTTTCTTCATAAGTAGCTGGTCTATCTTTTTTTTTTAAAATAAAAGTTTTGTAATTTTTTAGTGAATTTGCCATTATGATGACCCTACTCCTGTAAGTTCTCGGACCAGCCTAGGATTTTTAATTTGGGAGTATACATGACAATGACCAACTAAAGATTTAAGTCATCTAAATATTTAGGGGTCATTATTGTGGGTTGTGATTTTTAATTGTAATTTTGATATATTTGTATTAATTTTTGTATTTTATCCTCAATTTCTGTATTGTATTAGTGTGTTATCTTTTTCAATTTATGTGTTTAATAAAATCAAAACTTAAAACTTAAAACTAAAACTATACCAAACATCCACTTACAATTTTCTGTCTATAAGAGTTGCAATTTACATAAACCTTTGAAAACGATGGTTGGACTAAAATAATTTAAAACTTTAATATCTATTTCTTTAGCATTAAAAAAATCAATAATAAAGATTTTGTTAAATATATAATTTACATTTTAACATTTTATTAAAATAGTTAAGTAAATATTTACAATTATGTTTAATATCGGATTTTATCTTGAGATTATTAAAATGATAGTTATTGCAATTGAATAGGGCGTACAGGTAATTAGAGAAATAATAATATGAGTTACTCTAAATTTTTGTAAAACACTGAGGTATTAAATAGTATTTTAAGTCGATATTTAAATAAAAATTTTCTTAAATTATATCAACATTTAATGAGTCCATATTGTGTAATTATAACACCTTATAAATTAATAAGTTTATGGCTGAATTACTAAAGATTGATTAAAAAATAAACTTTATTAGGTTTAAGAATAAAATTTTTAGGATGTAACATAATATTATAAATTAGGGCTGTTTGTTTAGGTTGTTTACGTTTTCATTTTTCATTTTTATTTTTATAAATATAAAGCTGAAAATAACAATATAAAGACTAAAAAATAACATATAAATATATTATAAAAATATAAATATATAAATATATAAAAGAAAAATAAAAAATTGAATAAAAAATAGTTGAAATGCAAACAATTGCCACGTAAATGTACCGTTTGATTGAGCTTTTAGTTGTGGATGTTATATTTTTGTATTGAGTTTTGTGTATTTTTATATATTTTTATATTATCTGTCTTGACTTTTATATTGTATTAGAGTGTTTTTTTTAATATTTTTGTAATGTTCTTTATTGATTTTTGTGTTTAGAAAATTTGAAAATCAAATTCAAGAGCCAAAATCTTTTCAAACGGGCCCTTAACCTTTTCCAAAGCCCAAACCTTGCCATCCGGCTTGGGATATAAGTGTAGGCCGAACTAAACCTTGGATTCAGGATAGCAAATCTTAAAAGTGTTCTGTTTTGGGAAATTTGGCCCAAAGGGTCGCATCAATTCGAGAAGAACAAATAACGTGGGACCTCGGGGCTCGATCTGGGATTAAATATATGGTTGCAATTCACAGTAAGTGGTCCAC